>BQNB010140895.1:6948-17347 GCA_026074375.1 Tanacetum coccineum | reverse complement strand
CTCTCTATATTGCAATTTATATATCTAGAATCATAGGATCACAAATATTGACCTATCTTTGCCTTTTGTTTAGTGAGCTTAGTTGAGCCATAAGGTGACCTTGGTATCAACGAGTACGTTCTTATTCCATAGGTAAAGACTCGGACAGTGGACTACTAGTATATAAAGAGCCGTTAAGCAGTAAGTGAGTAAAGTCTCGATGAGCTAGGGTTTAGTAAGTGCCAGTCTCTCAGACTGAAACCCCCCCTTTTGCATTAGTTTTAGGTTTAACTTAGATAACTAAAATACTAATAGAATTAGGATTAACGCTCTCGCTCTCAGTGATCGACACCCTACTTACCATGAAACTTCATCTGACCGGGTACATTGCCCGTTAAAGTGTTGTTTTTAGGTATAGTTGGCATAAAATAAATAGTAAAACTTGATACATAAAATAACACCTACACAACGACACATCAAATACAACAGATTCAAATCTTGATACATCTTGTCCGATCTACGATGGATAGAATACTTGGACTTATGCGACTCGTGCATAATCAAATCCCTTAATCCACCAAATCG
This sequence comes from Tanacetum coccineum, assembly GCA_026074375.1. Classification (NCBI taxonomy): domain Eukaryota; kingdom Viridiplantae; phylum Streptophyta; class Magnoliopsida; order Asterales; family Asteraceae; genus Tanacetum; species Tanacetum coccineum. Next base: position 16,783 of record BQNB010140895.1, on the reverse strand, counting down.
CGGCAACCAAACACGATTTCTAAAACAACGTGTGACAACCATGACTTAAGTAGGTTGGTCAAACCGTAGTGTTGACCTAAATGTATCTGTTGCAATATATGGTTATGTGTTATACGTGTTTTATTTTCCTTTACAAGACACCAAATCAAGCCTATCAGCTTCTCGAAGACAAAGTCTTACTCAAACTCGATTGGGCTAAAAACCAAAAACCTAAACCATCTCTAAAGAAAACTATAGCTTTCGCCGATGAAGATAATAGTAATTCTGATACTGATAAAATTATGGTAAGAATGGATGCCATGACCATGAAAATGGATGCTCAGTACAAAGAAATCCAATCTCGTGCCAAATGGCAATCACTGTGGAGTGAAATCACGTCAACAATAGATTGTAAACGATGATAGCACAGTAACCCATGTCTGTGAAGAAGAAGCAAATTCATGCAAACCTTTTGACGTACACATTTTTACAATGATTACCGTGGTAGTGACTTGAATCGCGATAATTGGCGTTTAAGCGGAAGAAACGATTACAAATTGAAACTATGATCGACCAAACACTGATGAAACAACTACGGCCTTAAAATATTAAGGCGATATTCATAAAATCTCAACAATCAACAAACACTTTTGTTAAAGAAACGTTCATGGATCTCAAAATAAAACTCGAAACAACAACCAAAAACCATCAAGCCTCGATCCAAAATTTAGAAGCAAAATTCGACCGACTTACTGACAAGCAATCTGCTTGACCTTCTTGATCTCTTCCAAGTAACACTCAACCAAATCCAAAAGGTAACCCATCTAAACCATACCAACCGCCTCAAGCTCGAAACGAGCATGTAAATGCCGTAATTAACCCAAAGTGGTAAATCCATACCACCCACCAACCCAAATGAATCTTTAAAAATGACTCTCATAATCTTATTAATTTTGATAGTGATGATGAAGATGAAGAACCGAAACCAATACCTAAACCGCAAACTCCAAAACCAATCAAAGAAACACCTATTCCTAAACCATATAAACCAAAAATTCCATATCCTCAACGCCTTCGAAAAGAGAAAATGGAAGCCCAATACGGAAAATTCCTTGATATGATTCGAGCCTTCGAATCAACGTACCTCTTATCGAATTATCGCCCAATTACCGAATTGATTTGCAAATTTCTTAAAGAACATCGTTAGCAAAAGCACAAGCTATGAAACAAAACTCCAACCATCTTCCTTAGCGATGAAGTTCCGCGATTATTCAAACAAAGTCAATTAAACACAGAGACCCCGAAACTTTTCTTATTCCTTGTACCTTTGGCAAAACTTTCTCTTGCGATGCCTTAGCCGATCTTGGCGCTAGCATTAATCTTATGCCATATTCTCTATACGCGAAACTATCTCTCAAAACTCTCAACCCACCTAAAATGAGTGTAAGATTAGCAGACTGATTATTCCAATACCCTATTGGAATAGCTGAAAATATGCTCGTCGAAGTTGGTAAATTCACATTTCTCGTGGATTTCGTTATTCTCGAAATGGAAGAAGATAGTAAAATCCCTCTTATTCTAGGAAGACCTTTCCTACACACCGCAGATGCAGTAATTCGTGTTAAACAAAAACAACTCAACCTTGGAGTTGGCATGGACGATGACTTTTTCTATCGATTCTACGATAAAACACTCCTATTCTAATGATGATACATGTTTCATCATTGACGTCATTGATGAAATCTTAGAGAAAGATTCTGATGCTTGGTATGTGCTTAAATACACATACCTTTTACCTTTAAAAACGAGCTAAAATAACCAAAAACGGACTTAAAATGCCAAATATATGCTTGTTTTGCTAATTGTGTTGTGCAGGAACGGATAACTAAGAAAAGGACGAAAAACAAAGCCAAAACGACAAAACCGGACTCGGAATGGAAAAAACTGTGAAAGACAAAGCCAAATCGAAGCCGAAAAGTCAATCAAGTCAAAAAGTCAATAGAAAAGTCAACTGGTCAAAGTCAAAGTCAACCCAAGTCAACCCCGAAGCCAAAAAGTCAACAAATCAAGAAATATAAGTTTAAGGGTTGAAATTGCCAAACCCCTAAACTTATATTTATAAGAGAAAAGAGGATAAAAGAAGAGAAGGGCTAAACAGCCATTTGAGCAAAGTTACACCACAAGGGCTTAAACTGCCAAGTCCAAAAGAGTTGTATCACACAAGGACAGGTGTGCAAATTGTTTATATCACCCTAACAGGGGGTATTTTGCCGAAGTTTCCAAAAAGTTTTATAAAACCACAAGACGTACATGCAAGAACTCAAGTAACTATGAGGGGCCATTTGTGCAAATTTCTTAAACCTTTGCCCTGTTATAACTCAAACAAACTTTCCCGCTTTCGTTTTCCCCAAAACCAACTCACGGGTGAAACCCCATTATATAAACCCTGAAACCTTCACCACCACCATGGGTAATCATCTTCCCCCCTCCACTACCTTTCCCAGCTGTGAAATTGCCAAGTTGGCAATCCCACAACTCCCAAAGCTTATTTCGATGGCTATTTAAATGTAAACCACAAGAAGCACAAAAGGAATTAAAGGCCAGGATTCTGTTTGCTTCCCCTCTCACACAACAAACCCAAAATACTCAGTATAAAGAAGAAGAAGACAGAAGATTAGAAGTTTAGTTTTTTAGTTCTTCAATTTTGCCAGTTTGTAATATTTCGTATTTTAAGCATTTCAATTAAGATTAAATACTTGCACTTTGTAATCTTTAGCCTGTACTTTACTATTTTGAGTAATAAAATTCAGTTTTAGAGTTTCAATTGTCTTTCATCTCAATGTTAAACCATTTTACTTCAATAAGCTCAATAAGCTCATTTGAGCTTATTCTTGTTAAAAAGCTCAAATTCAGTTAAAGACTTGTCAAAAGTCATTCATTTACTCATTTAATTCCATTTACATCAAAACAATGACATTTGAGTACATGAAATTCATTTTGGAAGCAACAAGGAGGTAATAAGCTTTAAAGAGCTTATTGAGCTTTTAAGCTCAGGTTTAGAGGCTAAGGAGCCATTAGGTCCAGGTTTTAAGCCACTCACTCAACAAGAGTGGCTTGGTTCTGAGACAACAAAAAACCAAGGTTTCATTTCCTAAATTTCATTCTAGCTTAATTTTAACTTAAAACATTTGCTTATTTACTCTCATTTCCTGTCAATTCTTTGCAAACATGTTGTTTAGACTTGTTATTTATCTGTTTTAAGTTTTCATTGAATAAATTTTGTATAATCTTAGTTTATCTTTTAAAACTGTCAATATTAGTGTAAAGGGCTAGGAGAGAAAGTGGCTTATTTCCATTAATAAGCTGCAAGTTTTAGGGTCAAAATAGCTTAATTAGTGTAATATTAGTAAGAGTAGATAAAAGGTTTTAATAATTTTAGTGTTAAAATAGATTTTAAGGTCACTTTGGCTTGACAGCTCAAAGTAAAGGGGTGTTTGGGATAGCATTCAAAACGGGTCAAAAAGGTTTATCTTTGGGTTATGGTCACTTAGTCAGTTTAAGCACAAGCTTTGAGCTAGTTTAAAGCTGTTTTTAAAAGATTTTTAGTTGGGGAATTGTTTTTCAAAAGTCTATGAAACCTCTTTGAGACTGTTAGATTTTCATAAACATCACAAGTGCTTATTTGGTTAAGCACTTGTGAGTGTGAGTTCAAGTGTCAAAAAAGAGTGTGTTTTGAGAGTGTTAAGAAGCTGTCAAAACTCCCTTGTCTTTTGACTTGTTAAGTCAAAAACACCCAAGTCTCTTTTTGTCACAGTTTTTAAAAAACCCAAAGACCTTTTTCACCATCAAAAATAAGCAAGTAAAATTGATTTTTAAAAGCTCAAAATTTGTGCATAAGCTGTTTAGCTAGAGTACTCAATCTGTTTTCAGTTTTCTTTCCAATTTGAGCTTATTTGACAGCTTTTAAGTAAGCTGTCAAATAGCCACCAAAGGCTAGCATAAATCTCCCCTGGTGCAAAAGGGGAGATTTTAAGCCCCTTTTTTCTTTGTCAATAGTGTATCTTAAGAGCCCAATTTTTGGCTATTAAGAGTTCATAAGCCTTAAAATAAGCCCCCTCAAAAGTTTCAGATCTTTATGATCTTATTTGTATGGCGTTATATTTAAGCCCAAACTATGGCTATTTGACTGGTTTTTTGTCTAGCCTAGGTGTAGGGATTGCTTAATTTTTTTCTTTTCTGGCTTATTGAGCCTATTTAATAGCTAAATGATTTCCTAGTAGCTTATTAGGTTTAAAGTTTGATAGCTTGTTTGCTTATTTTTCCCTTTTGTTACTATTTGAAATGCCCAAGCTTAAGCTTTTTAAAGCCCTTTTTGCCTTTTAAGCATTCTGTCATCATAAGTGTCTAAACCAGCTTATAAGTTTAGCTTGTAGTTTTTTTAAGCTTAACCTAGGTTTAAGATTTAAGCCTCTTTTACATAATCTGAGTTTGTCAAGCTTATTTCACCCTAAGTCCAAAAGGAAACTTAGCTTATTTTTTGCTTTTAAGCCTTTATAAGCTAAACTGTCAAGTTTAGCTTATTATTTAAAGCATTATATTTATATTTGCTTTTCATAAAGCTGTGGTTGAGAAAGTTGTTAAGCCCCACGAGCTTAACAACTTTGCTTTCTTCTGAGTTTTCGAAAAAAAATATTGGGAATAGACAAGAGGCCCGGGTGAGCAAGACTCGAACCCGGGACCATCTCGATACATGTCCCCTTTTAACCACACCACACTTACACTGCGCCCTTGGGTCATGTCGTTAAAGACTCAAGGATTATAATTTATGAGGGTGTTTTTGGCTTATAGGCTTATAAGCTGTAACAGCTTATTCGGGGCTTATTTTGTAAGCAAATTTCGAGTTTCTTATTTTTCGTAGGAATCATTAAAGTATCTAGCATTTTTGTAAAATTTTCCGAAAATTTTCGAGACCTTGTAATATTTTTTAAATAATTTAAATTTCGTTAAACGGTTTATTATTCATAAAAAAATCACAAAAATTATTAAAAAAAAAATATATGCTTTTTTAGAAAATTTTCTTTGTCATCTATTCGTGGAAAAATAAAAAATTTTTCGTAGGGTCATTTTTAACAACGTTTTTACTTTTTAAAAGAACGGTCCGGGTGCGTATTTTTGTCCATTGACTCGTTTTGGTCATAACGAACTCCCGTTTCCGGTCCTAGTCTATTTTCATTCTTCTTATTTGATCCTAGAGTAGTTGTAGAAGTGAAAAAAAATTTAGTAGTAGGGTTATTTTAAAAGATTTTAGGTTTTTCCCCCTTTTGTTCGGGATTCGTGCTCTCGTTTTCTAGTTTAATTTCATAATTTCAAGGGCTTACTTAAACCTTTTAGTCCGTTATTATCTAATTTGACTCATTCAACTTCCCAAATTAATTTCTTACCTCTCAAACATCAAATCTGATTGTATCACTTTTCCATTCCAGCACGTTGGGGATAAAATCGACCCGGGAAAACCTATACTACTTCTCGTTTTATTGCTCCTTGGTGTATTCTTAGACTTATATATATATTTTATATTTTATTATATATTATATATATACATAGTGTAAATTTCACCAATCAAATGCTCTTCTCGATGATGGTAGTAAAATCCTTTACTCCATCGAGGGAACTCTTCTCTAAGATTAAATCTTTGCCGAATTTGATGAATTCATGGCTATGAATATCGAAGAAAACTCTAAATCTGATTCCGATAAAGAAGAAATACCCTTCGAAAAAAATCACCTTCGATACTGACTATAAGATCAAGAAATATCTTGATGAGACTCCAACTGATCTTGAACTCAAACCGCTCCCTGATCACCTAGAATACGCATTCTTGGAAGAACCCTCTTTTCTTCCTGTGATCATATCATCTCAGTTGTCTGAACAAAACAAAAATAAGCTTGTCTCTGTTCTTAAAAAGCACAAGCAAGCCTTTGCTTGGAAACAACAAACATTCCTGGTATTTGTCCGTCTTTCTGTAAACATAAAATTAAACTTCTAGAAGACAAAAAACCAGTTGTTCAAAACCAAAGAAGATTAAATATGAATATGCAAGAAGTTATTAAAAGCCAAATCGTTAAACTCCTCGATACCGGAATTATATATCCAATTGCTGATAACCCTTGGGTAAGTCTCATCCATTCTGTACCAAAGAAAGGCGGTATCACAATGGTCAAAATGAGAAAAATGAATTTGTCCTAACAAGAACCATTACGGGTTGGCGAGTTTGTATTGATTATCGTAAACTCAACGAAGCAACCGTAAAAGATCACTTTCCATTTCTGTTCATGGATCAAATGCTAGAGAGACTCGAAGGAAATAAATATTTATGTTTCCTCGATGGTTTTTCTGGATATTTTGAAATACCAATCAATCCTATGAATCAAGAAAAAACAATGTTCACATTCCCTTTCGGAACATACGCTTACAGGCGAATGCCTTTTGGTTTATGTAATGCTCCTGCTACTTTCCAAAGATGCATGTTAGCTATCTTTCATGACATGATCGAAGAAACTGTAGAAGTATTCATGGACGATGTCACACCCTGCCAAGGCGGAAACGCGAGGCGCGACGAGAAAAGGAATCTTCACAACACTTTGGCGTCTATAAAAGAAACTAAAACATGTACATAATACAAGGTAGAGACACGCAGTGTCATGGAAATACCCAAACACATCAACAAAATCCATCCGGCTTTTGATTTCTGGCTGTTTCTTCACTCTTGTTCTTGTCTCTTTCGTTCCTTGTCGGTTTTTGATCGGTTTTTGCTTCTTTTTGTCTTTTCAATCCTTTCCTGCACAATTAGACACAAAAGCACACATTTTCTATTCTTTTGGCATTTTAATGGCTTTTATTTGGCAAAATCCCGGGCAATTTAGTATACAATTTAGCAAATATCAAACACAATGGTTGGTGAGAAACATAGGTTTTTAGACACACATATTCAATTCGTTACCAAAACAATTTAACCAATTCCTGCAATTATAAAACAATACGCTTTGCATGACAATTATGCTAACTAACATACAAGCTAACATGCAATTCAATCATAACAATCATTCAAACACCAAGTAGACGACCCATATCGCTCTTGGATCATACCAAATCCTTTTCCCTCTAGCTCAGGCCATGGATACCCGCAAGTAATCCTCCTGACTAGGCAACAGTACATCATTATCATATCACATAACATGTAGCACATAACGCATATCAGTCACATAATTGTCCATGCATTTACAATAACACATAATCACAGCAATTCAAAACATATTTAAACACTTGCATCATTTCCATCCCAAGTTTAAAACAATGTAAAAAGTGGGACTATGTAACTCACCTGAATGCTCAAAACGCAGCTTCCAATTCCTATCACGCAACTATACAAATAAATAAACACGGTTACACGCGACCAAGCTAAATGCTCTAGTCCATGTAACACACATATTATGGATGTCTAAAGGTGTGATTAACCATCATGGGTCACCCCGACACCATGTCCAACCTTAACCACTTCTTTAACTCATTACACTAGTTAACTACAATTTGTTTAAAAATGCTAAATTTTAGTGTATCATTACTAACTCAAAACCCTTACTTGCTGACCTTCATAAATTATACCAAAAATTACTTAAGTTCATTTATGAGTTTACTAACTACCTTGTGATTCCCAACTACTCATTACATGTGCAACTATCCCAAATAAAATCCAACTTCAAAACTGTCCCAATTCAGATCTGATTGCACACTAAAAAGTATGGCCCTAATTACCCTACTTAGATACATAATCAGAAGCTCTCCTTCTAAGGTTTCTTTGTATACATATATAACGTAATCACTGTAGATTAGCTAACCTTAATTCCACTTTTAAGTTAGGGTTTTACCCTATTAAACATGACCTAAATCTGACCCGTATTTACTGTATGGACAACTTTTCTTGTAACAAATATTTAACCAACTTTCAGAACTCCAAATCATTCGAAGTCGGACTTTTTGAAAAATAAACTCTTTAAACTTTAATTTAGGCTTTTGAATCATATCAAAACACTTTTCTATTATCAAGATATCATCAGTTGAACACAACCCTAATTTCTGCTCAACTCTAAATCATAAATTAACACGATCTAACCCTAACCATTTACACCAATATGATCCTAATTAAACCCTAAACACTCTAGCATGATTAATACATCCTTAATTACAGAAGTTTTTAAAACCCTAATGATCCATCATATTAATTGTTACCTGATTTAAAGAAAACTAAACAACTAGGGTTAACGAACATACCTAAACATTGATTCTTGAACACTAAATCACCAACTTGCTCTTGATAAAAAATTATTATTTTTTCTTTTTTTGGGGGCTTCGACCGAACATAGAGAGAGAGGGAGAGAAAAGTGATTTAGGGTTTTATTGGTTTTGTATTTATAATCCTTAGAATCCTAATTATAGTCAAACTTTGTTTCCTTTTTTTTCTTCTTTTCTTTAAAACCAGCCGACTAACACCCCTTTATATATTTTTTAATTTTTTATCTTTTTATTAATTAACTAATTATCTTCATTACCTTAAGTTTTTATAAAAACCTAAGCGAATTTGGGTAAAACCTTTTACATAAACGCAACTTACTTAACTTTCTAAAAATAACTTTTTATTTCACATTTCAGTTTCTATATTTAGAAAGTCTACCCTAAATATCCAAATTTCACTCACTTCACTTACTTCCAACATGACACATTTCCCAAAATCGCTTAACATAAACTCATCCAACTATTTACGTAGCATTACATGCAATACGTCTTTCCTTTCTGATATCACTATAAGTGAACAAATGGAATACTCATCACCAAACACAAATGCACTCAAAATGAGACGATCATACACCTCAAAACAATATCATGCACCTAATCAAACCACTTAGCACACAAGAATCACACATAATAAACTCTTAGCCATTTCTAAAGGTATCAGTAACCTGATTAAATCACGGATGTTACAATATTAGTATCAGGTGGTCTAAGAACTAAAGTTTAAGTTTTGTTTTTAATAAGCGCAGTATATTCATCACGCATAGCATTTTTTCAATTTGGATCATTAAACGCATCACGATAAGATTTTGGTAAAGGAGAGACCGAAGACACATGTAAATTAAGATGCTCAGTGGAACAGTTGGTCTCGACACGAAAACGCATAACCATAGGGTGAACTGAGTTAGGGTTTGGGTTAACTGGGGGATTTTGGATAATAGCGGGAGCATGTTCGTCCAAAACTGTTATGGTTTGGTGCGGAACAGCCATAGGTAAGAATTGAAGTTGAACTCGTGTATGATGGGCGATGTAGGATGGTTGTTGGACCGATGAATGTAGTTGGGCCGAAGATGGGGAAGCGGGTGTTGGTGGGGCTACAGTAAGGGACTGTTAGGCTATGGGTTCGGTTGGATGTTGTTGGTGTGGTAATGGATCAGGTGTTGGTGGGGCCGCAGTAGGGGACTGGTGGGCTACGGGTTCGGTTGGATGTTGTTGGTGTGGTAATGGATCAGTTTGTCTAATAGTTGGTGCGGTAAGGGTAGGATTTGGAGCAGTAGGATGTAGATTAAAGGTATTTTCTAAAAAGTTATAAGCAGAAGTGGATTTGGGTATGGCCATATTAAGAGCTTCGACCCAAAAAGTTGGTGGAAGGGTTGCTTGGAAAATGAGGGTGCGAATGAGGTTATTAATTGTACGAACCATTCGTTCAGACTTCCCATTCTGTTGAGAGGTTTAGGGATACGAAAAGCAGAATTGAATTCCATTTTGTGCAAAAAGGGTATGTAGGCGA
>BQNB010140894.1:0-17347 GCA_026074375.1 Tanacetum coccineum | reverse complement strand
CAATTTTTGGTTTTATAACTTATAACTTTAGTATTTAGGGTATAATTTTTAAGATAGGTGGGTAGTTTTGAGGCTAACGGGTATTAACGTAAAATATAACAAAAGTTAAGGCGGAACCACGAAGTAAAAACGAACAAGATAAAAATAGTTTTACATCATATGGTTAATTTTTCTGAAAATTTAAATTACGTAGAGTTTAAGACGGATAATAATCCTAAGCATGGATCGCGAATAATTAAAACGACGATTTTAATAAAAATCAACTAAAATGCAAAAGTAATTTTTAAAAAATTTATAAAATAATTATGAGATTGGAGATAGTAGTGACCTTAAATACGGGGTTTTACATCCTCCCCTCCTTACGGGAGCGCCATCCCGGTGCTCGATTCCTCCTATTCGCTTTACGCTTGCTCATGAAGAGATGCGGATATTTGTTTCTGAAATAATCTTCACGTTCTCATGTGAACTCTGGGCCTCGTCGCGAGTTCCAACAAACCTAAACAATGGGAATTCTGCTTTGCTTCAGCTGCTTTACTTTACGATCCACAATTTCCACCGGCTCTTCGATGAAGTGCAATTTGTCGTCCAACTGGATTTATTCAAGCGGGATAATCAGATTCTCATCCGCCAAACACTTTTTGAGATTAGAAACATGGAAAGTGTTGTGAGTTCCACGGAGTTCATCGGGTAACTCCAACTTATATGCCATGGGACCAACTCTATCAATAATCTTGAATGGCCTGACATACCGTGGACTCAACTTACTAAGTTTACCAAAATGAATCACACCTTTCCACGGCGACACCTTTAACATGACCATGTCTCATACACTAAACTCCATCGGTTTACGCCTCACATCCGCATAACTCTTTTGAGGACTATGAGCGGTCAGTAAGCGGTTTTTGATTTGCACTATCTTTTTCGTCGTTTCTCGAATTAGCTCTGGCCCCGTGAGTTGGCTATCTCCAATCTCACTCCAACAAATAGGCGATCAACACTTCCGCCCGTAGAGTGCTTCGAATGGTGCAGCTTTAATGCTCGCATGATAACTATTATTATAAGAAAACTCAACAAGAGGCAAATGTCAATCCCAGCTTTTCCCAAAATCGATCATGCATGCTCGCAACATGTCTTCTAAAGTCTGTATTGTTCATTCACTCTGACCATCCGTATCCGGGTGGTAAGCAGTACTCATATTCACATCGGTTCCCAAGGCCTTTTGGAGTGATCTCTAGAATCCTGATGCAAATCGGCTATCTCTGTCTGATATAATCGATACAGGCACCCCGTGTCTACAAACGATTTCCTTTAAGTATAGATGGGTTAGTTTCTCCATACTATCGGTCTTTTTCATTGGCAGGAAATGAGCCGACTTAGTTAACCGATCGACGATGACCCAGATTGTGTCATAACCACTTGGGGTTCTCGGGAGTCCCGAAACAAAATCCATGGTTATCTTCTCCTATTTCCATTCAGGTATTTCTGGTTGTTGGAGTAAACCTGACGGCTTCTGATGTTCAACCTTCACCTTGGCGCATGTCAGGAATTTACTAACATAGGTGGCAATATCAGCCTTTATGTTCGGCCACCAATAGAGCTTCTTTAAATCCTGATACATCTTATCAGACCTAGGGTGAATCGAATACTTTGACTTATGCGACTCATGCATAATCAGATCCCGTAATCTATCAAATCCCGTAATCCACCAAACAACGGAAACCATATCCGCTTATCAAAGTATCGAATTCCGTCATAGCGTATTTCAAATATTGGCTTGATTAGTCTTCCTAAATTCTCTGCTTTTACCATTTCCTCCTTCAACGCTTATGTTTGAGCCCATAGTATTTTATCAGATAAGTCGGGGTAAGCCGTCATAACCAAAGCTCTAACCCTCAATGGTTTTTCCCTTTCCTTTCTTCTCAATGCATCGGCCACCACATTGGCTTTACCGGGATGGTAGCGAATCTCGTAGCCATAGTCACTCGGGAGTTCAATCCATCGACGCTGCCTCATATTAAGCTCTTTTTGGTCCAAAATGTATTGTAGACTTTTGTGGTCTGTGTACACAACACACTTCGTCCCGTATAGGTAATGTCTTTAAAGTCGAAAAGCAAAAACCACAGCACCCAATTCTAAATCGTGGGTCGTGTAGTTTTCTTCATGCTTCTTTAATTGACATAAGGCGTATGCGATCACTTTCTCCCTTTGCATCAAAACTGCTCCAAAACTTTTGATTGAGGTGTCACAGTATACCACAAAGTCTTCTGTCCCTTCTGGCAATGACAAGATAGGCGCACTGCACAGTTTTTGCTTCAACATTTTGAATGCCTCTTCTTCTTCTTTACCCCATTTGAACTTCTTGTTTTTCTGAGTTAGCTTGGTCAGTGGTTTTGAAATCAAAGAAAATCCCTCGATGAATCTTTGATAGTATCCAGCTAAACCCAGAAATTATCTCACTTCGGTCGGTGTAGTAGGCGCGACCCAATTCTTAATGGCTTCAATCTTTGAGGGATCAACATGAACACCTTTACTATTGATCACGTGACCGAGGAATTGCACGGAATCTAACCAGAAATCACACTTCGAGCATTTGGCGTACAACTATTCCTTCTTGAGTAACTCCAAGATAATCTTCAGATGTTCTTCATGCTCTTCTTTGTTCTTGGAGTAGATGAGTATATCATCGATGAAAACAATCACAAATTTATCGAGGTACGGCTTGCACACTCGATTCATTAAGTCCATGAATATTGCAGGGGCATTGGTTACTCCGAACGGCATCACTTGGAACTCAAAATGACCATACCGAGTCCTGAAGGCAGTGATTAGAATGTCAACCTCTCTAATACGGAGTTGATGATAACCAGATCGCAGATCGGTCTTTGAGTACACGCTCGAACCTTGGAGTTGATCAAACAAATCATCAATCCTCGGGAGTGGATAGCGATTTTTCACCGTCAACTTGTTTTTTCCCAGACGTCTATTCCTAACGAAGGGTGACTACGAAGGTAGTAAAGAAAGGAATTAAAAGGATCTTGACTCATGGAAACAAACACGAGACTTTTCCCGAGAAATCGAATTGAATAGACTTACTTGCATAGTGATCATCGATGAAGGTACGCATAAAAATTTACTTTTTGGAAGGTTTAGGAGAAGGGTTAGTTTCAACAAGGTTTAAGGGTGACTATTTCCAGCATGACGAGGTTCCTCCTGAAATATACATAGGTGATCAAGCTTTGTATAATTGAGGATTAACGTTGACATGCTCGCTTTTGTCAAAATTATTTTCGTGTACGAGGTGATAATATAAGATTTTTGTAATGTGGCAAGATTTCCCGGGTGATGAAAACAATGTAGTTTTAACATGGTAATCATTATATCTATGTTTATTTATTTATTAATTTCATCTTAGTATTATTATTATCATGAAATTATATAAATGGTAATCATTTCTTTACAAAATATTCCTAATTTTTTTTCCAGTTGTATTAGTAAAATAAACAAATGGTTTGCGAGAGAAAATTGTCACTATTTATAGGATTGCATTTATTTAATTTATGTAAAAATGATAAAAAAAAAATTAAGGTTTACCAGTGGAACGGTTTACTATGGTTGAAAGAAATTATTTATATCTAAATCGAATCTAAAACATTTATAAAAATTATTTATTTATTTATTATTATTATTTTAATAATTAAATGGTTCACGAGGCTAAGTTAGTAAGATTTTCAAGATGGCACTTAACTTATTTTTCAGAGAAAATAAAACATTTTTCAGTTTAACATAACGCCCTTTTATAAAGAAATATTCTCAAAATGGGTTTTAAACAGTAGATCACCGCAAGCGTAAGGAATACTAAGACAAGAATAAGAATAACCAAGGAGAATATGTGTAAGAGGAGTCATCAATGGGAGTGTTAAAATTCGAATATCGAGATATACCGTGACAAGGTACGAGCGAACACGACGATAGAAACCTAATTAGTCGATATACCACTACTAGAATGATATACATCACAAGAGAGATTTAAATAAAGACAATGGTTAAGAAGTCAAAACAATACAAGGATTAGGATAAAGGCATCTCATACAACATCGGTAACCCAAACGATACGTCAATGATTTCGATACTTCCGATACTTCACAAAAGGGTCGACACATGGTCGTATTGTTCAACAAAATATGACACTTGTCATCACCCTTGTTGACACTAATTCAACTAACCGTCAGGCCTAGTTAGTGATTACAAAATAAAGAAACTACAACGATACTAATCTACTACGGGTCACGTGGGGATCCATGTAACTCGGATGGCTGAGGGTCTCTATGAGCAGTCGCATCATTATCATTTTCGGCAGGAACAACAACAGCAACTCTGGCAGCAACATACAAATCATTTGGATCGGCAGGAGCAGCTGAGGCAGGAGCATAAGTGGGCTCATAAGGCCTTTCCCGATAATGAAAATGTTGCAGAAGGTGCATCCTCATCTCCAAAGACCACTGCCTCAAATGGTGGTGGTGCCACGTGAAACGAGCAAGGTCATTACAAAAATACTGAGCCATGTCCCGGTAATACTCCATACCAATATGATAATGCTCAACATCCCTCATAGCAGCTGAGGATGAGCTCTCCCCAAAATAAACATCACTAGAGTACCTACGGATAGTGGGCAATAGCTGAGTAGTAAAACAACCAGTGGGAACATGCCTCCACTCGGCCTCGAAATCAGGTGGTGGTTGATTGAGGAGATTAGCCTCCTCAAAAGGATTTATAACCTCAACATCATTCATATCATCATCGTCGTCTTCTAGTTCTTCTTCTTCTTCGAGATTCTCTTGTAGATCCTCTTCCATATTCTCTTCATCTACATCATTAAGAACTATCTTCGGTTGCATTGGTGCGGGATTTGGAACAACTAGAGCGGGTTCGAGGTTAACCGGCTCGTCTTCGGGAATATTCAGATCATCATTGGGAGGAGGTAAATTTGCCATGATAATCTGCAATCGCGCGAAATAAATATATATAAGGTCACTATATACATAAAAATTTATGCAATATACGGATGAATGCAAATGTATTAAAATGAATATGATAATTTAGTTATGATTTATTTAAACGTGTAAATAAATGCAAAAGCTTTAATATAAAGCTTAATAATCAATATATAACTCAATATATATCATAGTATTTATTTAATAAATACTTAATAATAATACACCCGAAGCGTGCATAATTACTAAAATAGGAATCACAAGTATGACTTGAACGGGAGGAAACTGAGGATCTTTGCGCGCGAGTTTAGAAAAATAAAGTTATAGTTTAGGTTTTTGAAAAAAAAAGGTTTAAGACGTACAATTACCAACGAACTTTTACAAATTTATCGATTTGGTACGTGGAACTCGGTTATTTACTTATTAAGTTAAACGTACTTTATTTTTGTGTCGGGATTTGCACGTTGTTAGCTGGTTACCGGATAAAACTGGTTACCGGATAAAAACTTATAAAACCGGAAAAAAGCCTATTTGGCTTATTTAATACTATTGTAAATTGCATGGATCATCCTTCTACTTTTGTATTTGACATATTTAGTACTTAAATTTACAAAAAAAATTATAAACATTTTTTTTAAAATAGGAAAACTTTATAAATATTTTTTGCTCCGTTAAAATTATGAAATTTTTTATACACACATTTTTATAAAATTTGGAAAATTTTTATACACACGAAAATTTTTATACACACATTTTAAAATTACAAATTTTTTTTATTAAATTACGAAATTTTTTATAAAATTATGAAATTTTTTATACAAACATTTTTATAAAATTACAAACATTTTTTTAAAAATTACGAAATTTTTTATAAAACTACAAAATTTTTTATACACACGATGTGCAGAGATGTTCATCTAAAAGAATGATTATACACTGTGAGTTTGAAGTGCTTGTTACTATGGAGCGTTGTCTCAGACGATTTTGTTATTGTCACGTAACAGATGCTGGCGTGCGATCTAGCTTTCTGTACCATGTCAGGCCTTTAGTTTATGTCCTCTTTCTTGGTGTATGTCATTAAACTGTAAATTTGTATGGAATACACATTGTAAATTTGTAGGTGTATGTTCTAAAGAAATAACGTACACACCAGATATATAGAAGTAAGCCCATACAAAAATCATCGTAATTGTAAAATTCTTGTTTATATTTAAAAATATATATAAATTTTCGTAATTTTAACAGAGCAAAAAATATTTATAAAATTTTCCTATTTTAAAAAAAATGTTTATAATTTTTTTGTAAAGTTAAGTACTAAATATGCAAAGTACAAAAGTAGAAGGATGATCCATGCAATTTACAAAAATATTAAATATGCCAGTATCCGGTAAAACAAGTTTGATGGTGCAAATTGACACAAAAATGAAAGTACGTTATCTTACTAGGTAAATAACAGAGTTCACGTACCAAATCGATAAATTTGTAAAAGTTTGTTGGTATTGTACGGCTTAAACCCGAAAAAAATAACCTAGTTCTCTATAACTTATGGCTCTGGATACCAATCTTATTAACAAAATAAATTTAAAACGGCTCTCGAGGCAAAATATGACGTTCGTGGATTTCTTGATCGATAACGGGTAAAATTCAAATAATACATTCACGATTATTTAAAATGGACGATTTTTTTAAAAACCCCGGCTAAAATATAAAAGTAAAGTCTTGAGATTTATAAAAATAAATATGAGATTTAAAATTAGTAGTGACCTTAAATATGGGGTTGTACACTTTTAAGCATTTGACTAAAGACTCTGTACATTTGTGACTTTCCATCAGCTCTTATTATTTGATAATAGCTTTTCTTTCCTTCTTTGTGGATCTTCCATTTAACAATAGTTGGAGGCTTAGTAGCTAAAGGTACAACATCAATTGCAACCTCTTCTTCATCTGGAATGACTTCCATTAGACTTTGAAGCTCTACTATTTCTTTATCTTCATCCACCTTCTGCTTCTTTGCATTCTCATGTTCTAGCTCATATCCTGCTCTCTTTGAACTGCTCTCTTGTGCTATCTCTGCTTCAGCTTTCTTGGAACTCTCTTCTACCAACTCAGTTCTGTAGTCAACAAAGGTATTCACCCTTTTCATTGCTTTGTCAAACAATTCTTGAATATTGGCAAAGGACTTGTTCTTCAAATTTTTGGGCTTCCATCCTTCCATGTTTTTCAGATAAGTACACATGATACTCCTTTGTTGAGATCTTATTGGTGGTATGTTCCTTTTCTCTTCTGCTCTCTTAGCTGCAAAATGTTTTCTTCTTTGCTCTAAGAATTGTACAAACAATCTTGCCTTTTCTTCATCAGTAAATTCTTCTTGCTCTTGAGCTTACAGTCTTTGAGCCAACTGATAATTAGCTTCAATTTTAGCCTGAACATCATCCCAAGCTATGTTGGCTTATTTAGTTTGTTGAGCTTTTTCTCTGACAAGTCTTTCTTCTTCTTCTTTAGCTTGTAGCTTGAAGGCAAGTTCTTCATCAAGTCTCATTTTGTTCAAGCCTCTTCATAGGCTTTACTTGTTCCACCACAAGCTCTTCAATCATAATCCCTTTACCTTTGTCTTGTGGAGGTTTTAGTACATATATTATTGTTGTAGGTGTTGTTGTAGTTGTACCCTGCTCTGGTTCTTGTATCACAACCTTAACAGCCTTGGGTTTTACACTCTTCAACTCTGCCAGTGCTTGAGCCAAAGTAATTTCAACATTAGTTATTGTAGCAGTTGTTGTAGTTGTAGTTATAGCAGCACTAACTGGAATTATACTTGCAGTACTAACTATTGTAGCAGCAACATTAACTATTTCTTCAGCAGTACTAACCAACTTAGCCTTTTCAATAACAGTAGTAACTTCTTCAACCACACTTCTTGTTTCCTCATCAGTTTTAACAACATCTACACTGTCAACAATCACCTCATCACCAGTTAAAGTGTTCACATCAAACATATCAACATCATCTTGATCATTAACCAAGGTAATGTCTTCATCAGCATCAATATTATTTATCTTCCTCCCCTGTTTGGATGCATCCTCTTCACCCAAACCTTCATCTTCAGAGGATTCTACCCTTCTTGATGAACCAACTCTGTACATTCTTTTAAGCCCATGAGTTATTTTTAGCACAGGAGTGAGTCTTTTTAACAAAATTTTGATGATTCACCCTTTAAGCATTGTTCCAAACAGGTTTTACCATCCTTTGATTTTGAAACTGTTTTTGATGGTAATTACAATCAACTTGCAAATAATCAAAGCTTCCACACATATAACATGCCTTATTAAACATCTCAAAATTGCTTCTTAGTCTTTGAGACATCATATTGTTCTAATTTCTTTGATTGCCTCTTGGACTGTGAGTGTTTTGCCTATGTTTCTCAGCTTGTTTAACAGTTTTCCTAGCAGTTTTCTCTTGTTGCTTAGGTTTGACAAACTCTATCTTAGTAATACTAGGCTTAACTATTTTCTTCTCAATTTTAGGCTGAGACACATTTTCTTCCTCACTATCTGACACCTATTCTTCAATGATTGGGGCATCATTATTCTTCCTAACTATCTCAGACACTTCTTCATCAGACTTTCTATTCTCAATTACAGGCTTATTAACAAACTTATCTAAACCAGTAAAAGACAAGTCAGATGTTGGAGGCATGAAGTTTCCTGTGTACGGAGGTGGAACTGCATTATAGCCTAAGCCTTTCTTGCAGTTGTCAATAATCTGACTTTCTATGAGTTTGTTTAAGCTTTTAGATGCATTTTTAAATTTGTCTACTTTAAATTGAATTCCATCTTTTTCTTTTTGAGCTATTTCTAGCTTCTTCCTGAGCTCTCTGATAGCTATATCTTTACATTCAATTTCAAATTTTAAGACTTTTATATCTTGTGAATAAATAGACTCATTTGCCTTATAAACTTCAAGTTTATCTTCTACTGACTCTAATCCTGACTTATAAGCTAGAACCATTAACTCAGATTTCTTAAAATCTTTATGTATTTGATCATATTGAGATTTAAGGGTTTCAACAGTTTTCAAACAAGATTTTGAATAATTTGAATTGTTAGATACCTTTGAGTCAGAACTTAAAGATGAGTGAGCCATGAGTGCATATTTAGGTCATTCCTTTGCTTGATCACTTCAGTCATACCCACCAAGACCATCACATGACACTAAAACTGTAAAAGTGGATGTTTCTAAAGGCACAATCCTTCTTGTGCTTTCCTTGTTCTTGTAGTCTTGATTTCTTAGAGCTCTGTATTCTTTAGTAAAATGTCCTTTCTTATGGCTGTTGTAGCTCTCCACTTTGGACTTATCAAAGCCAACAGACTCATTGCCATTGATAGTAAGCTTCCTACCTATATTCTTCAAAAACCTTCTAGCCCTCATAGTTAATATAGCCATTTGCCATCTCAAATCCATTTCTTCTAAATCATCTGGATGGATTTGTTGCAAGTCCTCATGTGCAAGTTGAGGATTATTTGGTTGACTAACAAGGAATGCATAATAAACAGCATCACTCAAGTTGTCAATATTCGAAGCATTAACTTGAGTATTAGCAGCAGAAACTCCATTAGCAGTATTAACTGCTTGAGCAGTACTAACTGCTCCATTAGTGCTGCTATTGTTGTTATTTGAAGAGGACACAAAAGCCATGTTTTATGTGCTTGAACTTGAGCTAGACATCCCTTTGACTTCCGATTAGGGGTGTGCACGGTTCAGTTTGGGTCGGTTTTTGGTAGAAACCGAAACCGAAACCGAATGTTCGGTTTTTCTCATAACCATAACCGAAACCGTTCGGTTTTCCTCATTTTGGTTTTTTCGGTTTTTGGTCTGTTTTCGGTTCGGTTTCTCGGTTTCTTCGGTTAACCGTTTGCCAATTTAAGATTTTAACTTGTACTAGGTGATTGCACTTTGATTTTGTAGAAACAAATAGTAGTAACAGATAAGATTTTAACCCGTACCTCATAAATCTTTCAAACCAGAGCACTGTATATTTCTATACCATTTATTATAAGAAATATAATATATGCTCAGTTCAGTTCCATAAATTGAGTAGCGACTAGCGTGTGTGCGAGATTGCCCATTAACCAAGTTCAGTTCCATAAGTAGCTCTAAGTTCAGTTCCATAAGTTTAGTTCTCAACAAATAAAGCCATAAAATAAAGCCACAAAATTGAAATGCAAGAGAGTGCAGCTACTAAAATTGCAGACGACTAGAGAAGATAGATAAATTTAGGTTAATAATGATAAAACTTAAAAGTATTAAATCTGTTGATGTTTGGTTTTCCAAGCCGGCGTTTGCTTTTCCCTAAATTAACTTCATAATGAATCCCTCCCTAGAAAGTAGGAAGCATATACTACAGTAGTCATTAAGTATTATTGTATTAAGATATTATTAATACTAATATAAATAAAATGTATAATATAATTAATAAATCGGTTCGGTTCGGTTTCTATGGTTCGGTTTCTATGTCAAAACCGAAACCGAACCGAAATTTTTCGGTTTTTGAAAAAGTAAAAACCAAACCATCGGTTTCTAGTTTCGGTCGGTTTTTTCGGTTCGGTTTTTTTGGTTTTCGGTTTGGTTTCGGTTTTTTCGGTTATTTTTGCTCACCCCTACTTCCGGTTCATACACTTTAAGGTTGTTGTAGATATCATCCATGCTCATTGTATCCAAATCAGTTTTATTCCTCCACACAACAACATGTGTGTTCCACCCAGGTGACAAATTTCTTAATAGCTTCTGGTTCACATCTTCTTGTGAAATCATTTCTCCCAAAAGCTCCAACTGACTCAGAAGCTTTTGGAGCCTATCAAAAGTTTGATCAAGCATCTCTGAGCTTGGAGCAGTAAAGTTTTCATATTGCTACTTTAGAAGATTCCTTTGGGTCTTCTTTGTAGTTGCATTCCCACCAAATTTCTTTTCTACAGCTTCCATCAATAGCTTAGCATCCTTAATTGAGTTAAACTTTAACTGATGTTCATTAGGAATGCCAATCATTAAAGTACTTCTAGCTTTCACCTCTAATCTTTTCTGAGCCTTCTCTTCAGCAGTTGTAGGAGGCATTACTTTCTTGACACCCTCTACAACTGTTGTTTTTGGTGTAGTGTTTCCATTCTCTATTACTTCCCAAAGTGCATAGTTTATCATCTGGATGTATTGTTTAATCCTTATCCTCCATAACTCAAACTCACCAGGTTTGAGCATGGGAACTTTAGATGCAGCCACTATGTGTGCAGAATCTTGATCCACATCTTCTAGCAAAGTTTCTCAAAGCAACAAGCTCTGATACCACTTGTTGTCCCAGTTGTAGGATACCTCTTGTTGGATCCCACTTCAACATATCAAATTCCTTAAGCTTGTTTAAGGTTTAGTTATATTAGATAAATCTAACACAGCTAGAGTAGAAACTTTTTGTGAATGTATTAAAGATTATGTGGAATCTAATCTTTAATAAGAAGAATTTTCAATAGAATAGTAAAACACAATGAATTCAACAAAACATAAAAGCTCCAATATTATTAAGAATAATATGAATACTCTCCTAGTATTAAGGTTACAAAGACCTTGAAGCTATGAATAACGCTATGAATGACTCGTTTTGTTTTGATACTCTATGAAAACTATTGATACATTCATCTCTATGCCCTAAGACCTCCTTTTATACACCAAGGAGTCCTAGTCGATTTACAATATATCCCTAAGACTTAGAATATTCTCTATGATCTGTTCTATAAATAACTAATACTTATCACGTAAGTAATCTTGATCTCCAAACAATCTTTATCCTTTCTTCTGTCTTTATCCTTTCTCTAACAGTAGAAACTCTTTCAACAGTCTTAATCTTTGAGTAGTTGTAACTTTTATACTAGCAGCATTAACTTTTAACAGCAGCAGTAGTAACTTATACACCGGCAACATTAACTGTGTATTAGTAGTAACTACTTAGAATATTTTCTTCAATCTTCACCAGCATTACTAACTTTACACTAGCAGTACTAATATATACTAGCAGTAGTAACTGTGAGCTAGCAGTACTAACTTTACACTAGCAGCACTAACAACTTAGCATATTTTTTTATTAAAGTTAATGAACAACACTAACTTTAGCTTAGCAGCAGTAACACAAACCTTAGCAGCAGTAATTCTAAGATCATCAAGAAGACTTTTAATCCCAACAATCTTTCTTTGTATTGCTCCTAAGCTTTGATCCGCTAGCTTTAGTAGAACTGCTTACTCCTGTAGAAGGTGACATAGAATTGTTAGTGGTTTGTTTTTCTGTGGTTGTACCTATCTTTGTGTTTTATCTTTTGATGTATAGCTGGATTATGCAAACCTAACTTTCCTATCCCTGTTGATCGGTGTAACAACAAGTAACTTCTGACTCACAGGTTTCAAGCTAAGGCATGTAGCACTAACATAAACAAGCAATTCCTGATTTCGTGTAACAAACTTACAGGCAGAGTCTTGGTCACTATCTAATGGCCTTAGTTCTCTAGCGTGTTCGACGATTTCACGAAGTAAATCAACATTTTCTTGTGTGTGTTTAAGATAGTCTACATGTGCATTTCTATTATGCTTTACAAGAGGGGAAAGGGATTGCAAATCTAATTTATACACTTTTAAAGTAACCACATTCGAATTATGCATATTATGAACACTTTCAACCACATTCTTTGCTTTAATATTTGCAATGTGTTCCTTCAGCTTCACAATTGAGACATTCTTTTCTTTCAACTGAGCTTGCAACTCATTTATTATAAAAAATTCCTTAAATTCAGGATCATCTTGATAATGAGATGGTTTGTTAGTTTGAAAACTTTATTTGTTTTGTTGCAATTTAATTTCAAGAGGAATGCATCGATTTTCAAGTCGTGAACATCTTTTTGAAAGTTCATTATAAACAGCCTTTTCAATCATATCATTCTTTTTATCAAGCTTAGTCTGAAGTTTCAAATTCTCTTTAAATTCATCCAAAAAACTTTGTTCCATGGATTTATAATCATTAATGGCAGCTAAAGAATTAACAGCAGTATGCACAAGATCTTGATATATAAGCAACTCTATTAAATGATCATTTTCATGCTTCAACAGTTCTAATGCAAAATTATCATGTTCAAGAGAATTATGATTCGCAGGTAACACATTATCAGAATGATTATTAGCATGCATGACAGTATTCATTACATCTTGACAGATAACATGCTCTAAAAGACGATCATTATCAAGGCATAATTCCTTTTTCTCAATCTCAAAATACTTCTTATCTACATAAAGTGTTGGCAAGCGTCGCGGAGCGGGGGGGGATCGGGGAGGTGGGGGGTTAGAGGCCATAGGGTGGCAACGGAGGTGTTGAAGGCAGAGCGGGGGAGGCATAGAGGGTCAGGTGGAGTGTGTTGGGTGGTTGTCGCAATAGGGTCTTTGGAGTAGGTGTGGAGATCTTTTTATGGTAAACGTGAGAAGGAAAGACCATTGATAGTTTCAATTGTAAGGCAAGGAGGGCGGGAAAAGTTGTGAAGGGGGAGGAGGCAAGCCAACGCGGCGGTGGGGATTTATGTCTTGTATATTGCGGGAATGGATCTTCAATATTGAGGTTCAATTTAGCACAGCAGCGCATCTGTTGAAAAAGATGTCCAAACCTTTTGCTCAACGTTAGTCACGCAAGACTGTCGATTAATACTTCGATAAGGACATCATAGTTCTCTGGTATGAGTATGGGACAAAGGGGCAGTGTACAAAGACTTCGGTACAGCACTCTGGTCAAATCGCTAACACACGGTGCGAACCCCTTTCATATTATGGTCTCCAGGGAGACGCGCAAATCTTTGACAGTGTGCTGATGCGAGTCTGTGGGTTGAGGCTCATTTGTTGTGGTGGTTGTGTAATGATAAGTTATAGTTTTTTTCAATCAAACATTATGACAACGCCACGCTCTTTCAAATCTTGAGAGAGTATAGAACAAATATTCTTTTACACAAAACTCGTCACTTGATATTTTTCGCAGGTAACACATTATCAGAATGATTATTAGCATGCATGACAGTATTCATTACATCTTGACAGATAACATGCTCTAAAAGACGATCATTATCAAGGCATAATTCCTTTTTCTCAATCTCAAAATACTTCTTATCTACAGAATATTTGGCAACCTTGGTTTCCATTTGATTGAAAACAGCTTTCATGTCTTTAAGTTCTTTGTAAAGACCATGTTCAAACAACTGAAAATATTCTTTCAAAGTTTGAGCAAAAGGTTTGACATCTTTTTCAAAAGCCCCTTTTATATGTTCAACCCCCTAAGATCTTATTCTATTGCCAGTTAATTTGGTATGAAAAGTTATAGTTTCATCAAACTTATTAACATGCTCTTTCATTTTGTGAAAAATATCTTTTACCAAACTGATTGATGAAAGTTCACGAGGAATTTCTTTCTTTAAAATTGGTTCGGATGGAACATGTGGTTTTTCAGAAATGGGTTTTAAAATAGGTAACCAATATGCCTGTTCTGCATACAGTTGTTTTTGAGGCACAAAATGCTTAACAAAATGCTCAGATAGTTTATTTAAAGCCACATAATTAACGGGGTAAATATGAACTTTCTTTTCTTTTAAGCTTGGATCATTTTGTTTAGCTAGCATTTTTAACCTACTCTCTTCAGCTAATTCTAAGGTTTCCTCAGTATCAGTTACATACAAAGCATCATGTGTCTTAACAATATGGCCATCATACGAAGCATGTACTTTTCTTTAAGATTGAGAGAGATAAAAAGGATTTTGATAACCAAGTGCGGTTTTGTGACTTTCATCATAAAAAGCTTGAGGTTTTGTTAACATATGCATCGTTTGCGTTGACTGACCCAATTTGTAAACCAGTATAAAGATTTGTTTTTCTTTTGTAAATCAATGACTTCATCCAGATATCTATCTTCCTTTTTCTTAGACTCCTTTTTCAAACATTCAACAGTTGTTGATAAAGTCTTATGACTTTCAACTGTTGCATTGAGTTGCAGTTTTAATAAGTGTATTTGTTTTTCAAAATCCGTAACCTTTGCATTTCTGTCAACAATAACCTTTCTTAGTTGACCATTAATATACTTTTCTCTATCATTTAAATCAAACTTTTATCTTTGTTCAAAATTTTTTACTTGTTCTCTAAACCTTTCAAGCTCGGCAGTTAATGTCTCATTTACAATTAGATTTTCCTGCTGCACCTTATTACATTTTGCAACTTGACTAGACATTTCTTTAATGACAGATATTAATAGTTCATCTTGTTGTGCAGAAGAACTAGTGTTTTGAACAACTGGATTTTCAGTTTCTTGCAAATATTTTTCATAAGAAATGATATTACTATCGCTTGTTATGTTAATTTATGTGTCATTGTCAAAAGATGGTTGTTCAAAACACTGTGTCTCTTGCATACTTTGATAACTCATATCATTTTCTATATTTGTGTCATGAAATGGTACCTCTGAAAGAACATCTGAGTCATAAAAGAAAGATTGGCCATTGAAAGAACTAAAGAATCATAGATCCGGTGGTTGGGGAGACTCAAACCACAAGATAGCCATTATTCTAGTGAGAGAGTAGAGAGAGAAACAAAAGATGTAAAATAGAATGAAAGTGTAAAATGATACAAAGTCTTTACCCATCTATGAAAGCCATAGAGGGGTATTTATAGCCCACACGAATACTAAGTTTACAAGAATGTCTATTCTAGTCCATGTGTGTGGTGCTATTATAAACTATGGTAATTACATAAATATCGTCACGTAAAATGAAATCCTAACAATCTTCCCCCAGGGGACGATATACGGAATTACTTACAATATTTTCCTAACAAGTGCATATTGATTAAGAACAAAAACTTCCACGAAGCTTCCAATGCTGATGATGTCTTCTGTGGTCTTTGACTTCAAGTCTGCACTCCAACATGAATCATCTTTGTAGTACCTTGTAGGAGAAATATTGTAATAGGCACGAACTAAGTAACCTATACACTTCTGGTTAAGGAGAAGCTTCTGAATTAGCTTCCCCCTAATTCATGCCACATATTATTTGTTTAGAAGCTTTCAAAGCTTCCCCTTAAAATGGTAATCCTCTCTTGAGCAGTTTCAAAGCATTCTTATAAGCTTAGAATAATTAAGTACACAACGAAATTAGTAGGATACCACATCAAATATTACTGCTACTTTAAGAATGAGCTTAATGATTGACTGTTCGGGGAAAACATTATCTGGATCAGCAATGTATCTTCTCACGCTTGAATAATTCTTCTCATAACTCTTCCCCCTGGAAATTCAAATAATGCATACTACATTTCATAAGATATCACTTCCCCCATGTGGTTGAAGAAATGCACCCAAAAGCCACAAGTTAAAGCGCTGATTTTCTCTGCGGTTATGACATTTGTCTTTCCTACATGGCCTAACAAAAAAAAGATTTTCAAGAAAGATGACTTACACAAGCTTTCAAGAAAAATAAAGGCAAAGACTCAAGGATGTGTCTTCCTTCCCCCTTGCTAGTTTCGATAACTCGGAATCAGCAAAACCTTGTACGCACATATACTTGAATACTTATGTGAAGAATAAATTAGCTCAAATCTATCCCGTGAGAATCAACTGCTGATCAAATCTTTACTTATAAACTCTCTCTGACTATCTTTTTACCAACCGTTTTGTAGGCTATTTGAAGTGACTACTGATGGAGTAAACCTGATAAACAAAACTTGAAATTGAAGTAGAATTCCCCGTTCTTGTGACTTAAGCTTGCACTATTATTGCACGAAATGGTGTAGAGAATTTGTGCACCATATAAATCTCTAATTACTTAATACTTACCATTTTCACAAAGTTGAAATCGTAGCACCAAAGTCAATTAAGTCCCGGATATGCACTTTTCTTCATCCATGATAGTGAAGAAATAAATTGCCACACAAAAGTCAATTAAGTCCAGGATGGAAAAACCTCTCCCACCAGACAAAGTATGAGACTTTCATCACCGCTTGCGATTATCCACAACGTCTTCAGCGTGTGACACTGAGAACTACAACGTATCTCCTTTAAGTGATAGTTATCCATGTCTTCAACCAACCACCCCGATTGCTGGTAACAAGATAACCCAAGTCTTCATCCAAAATCTTAAGCCCGAGAAAGTTATCATTGAAAGTCATGTACCCAACCAACCTTGACTTCAAGATAAAATAAGAACACGCCTTTGTGAAATCCAACTTCATTCTCAAATAAGTGATACATAATCAACTCCATAGTCCCTTAGAAAAATTAATATCAAATCTAGCCTTTAAAAATTTAAGTTCCA
>BQNB010140893.1:0-17347 GCA_026074375.1 Tanacetum coccineum | reverse complement strand
ATGTAGAAAGTGAAGTATTGAGGAATCTACAAGGACACAAAGTGACAGTT
Organism: Tanacetum coccineum; assembly: GCA_026074375.1. Taxonomy (NCBI): domain Eukaryota; kingdom Viridiplantae; phylum Streptophyta; class Magnoliopsida; order Asterales; family Asteraceae; genus Tanacetum; species Tanacetum coccineum. Next base: position 17,297 of record BQNB010140893.1, on the reverse strand, counting down.
TTGAAGCTATTTTCTTCAAGTGGAGTACATTTTATGACATTTCAGAATCTGCATATCTTTATGCTGGTAGAAAAGAGATATCCTCTCACACATGTAACAATCACATAAATGCTCAACAAGACGCTTTAAGCTGACCATTGGAATGAAATGTGCTATCAACTTCTTAAGCTCATGTCAAGACTGCTTAGAGACTTAGAAGAGATACTACTAAGTAGTTAATACTGCTAGTATAAAAGTTACTCCTGCTAAGCATAACTTAGTACTGCTAGTATACGTTAGTACTGCTTGAGTAAAGTTACAACTATTAGCATAAAGTTAGTACTGCTAGTGTAACTTAGTATTGCTGATGAAGAATGAAGAAAATATTCTAAGTAGTTACTACTACTTGTACATAGTTAGTGCTGCTGGTATAAAAGTTAATGCTGCTGGTTACAACTGCTGAAAGATTACAACTGCTAAAAGAATTTCTACTGTCGGAAGGATAAAGACAAGAGAAAGGCAAGTATGAGATATTTTTGTAAAAGATACGTATAAGTTATTTGTTTAAAAGATCATGATAACTTAGGAAAATATTGTAAGCCTGTTAGGACTCCTTGGTGTATAAAAGGAGGTCCTAGGGTATAAAGTTCGATATACCAAAAATCATAGCAAATCATATCTAGAAAAGTGTTATTCGTAGCTTTAAGGTTTTGTAAACCTCTAATACATAATTAAGGAGGTTCCATTTTATTTTGAGGTTCATGATAAGTTTGTAAAAAGTTTGTTATTGATCTTGTTCATTACTGTTTCATTTGTAATTTCTTCTTAGTATCATTGACTAGATTCACACATAGGTCTTTGTTATCACAATTTAAAGTTTTCTACTATTGTCGTTGTTTAGATTTTCTTGCTTAATATACTATACAAGCTAAGGGATTAAAGATCTATTCTATTAGGATCAATAACCTAGCTCTTGATGCCAATTGTAGAAAACTAGAGGGGGAGGGGGTTGAATAGTTTTCATGTTTTAAGATTTACTTTTCAAAACTTTGTTATGATCTTATATGAAGTTTGCACAATATTGATGTTTGGTTAGAGAATAAATGTAATGCAAGAAAGTAAAGAGTTAGAAAGAAAGAACCAATACGCAAGCGTTTATAGTGGTTCGGCTATAAGGAAACCTTCTTTGCCCTACTCCACTCTCCGAGTCACCTACTCGAGAGTTAGTAAACACTAGTCACCAAACTCCTTTCAACCGGCGAAGAAGCCTTACAACGTTGCTTACACCTTTTAACGGTACAAAGCTAAATACCGGATTTTTCACACGGTAGAATCACACCAATATCACTACACTTGGTTTACAAAGAGGATGAATATAACTACAACTACAATATGATGTACAAGAATCAGAGATATGATCTTGATGATGCAAATGGAGAAGCGAAGCAAGATACTTGGAACTTGATCGTCTCAAAAGGGTGTTTGGCAATTTCTTTCTTGAAGATAATTACCTACAAATGCTAAAAGAAACTAAACAAGAACTGATGAGAAGAGAATGATCAGTAGATTAGAGAGTTTAGAGTTAGAAAGGGGTGAGTAAAACATAAGAAATGGCTTGGTATTTATAGCCAAAAAACTGTACTGTAGCCCGGTTCTTCCGGTTCCATTGTAGAAGGGAACCGACCAATGTTCTTCAATGGAACCGGCCAACAGTAACCAAATCCGGATTTTGATATGCAAAATCTTGAGAGATCATATGTAATCTTGTAAGATTACCCTAAGATATGTTGTATTTGATGATGTCATGAATCATGCAAGTAGTATTTAAATTATTTACTTGTAATTCTAAGTATTTCTAAAAATGAAAAGGTAAGAGTTGATATAACATGTGTGTGATTTAGGTAGTTTACTTTAATTCGGTTTTATTAGTTGTTATCAACAAAACATAGTAAGATCGTAAGATAGAAATAAACGTTTTTACCGATTTATTTGTATTAACACCATCTATAAAAAGTAGCAAGCCCGTGAAAGCTTCGAATCTCGGGCATAAACTTTAAGGTTGGCCACTCCTGAATAGCCTTTACATTCTCTTCGTTAACACGAATACCATCATCGCTAATAACAAATCCAAGAAAGATCAAGCTTAATTGCATAAAATGACACTTCTTGACATTTATATATAGTTTATTTGCCTGCAAAACAACCATGACTTGCCGCAAATGGTCCAAATGATTAGCCTCGTTAGTGCTAAAAAATAAAATGTCATCAAAATAAATAACAATAAATTTATCAATAAATGGTTTTAAAGCTTGGTTCATCAATCGCATGAATGTACAAAGTGCGTTGCTTAATCCAAATGGCATAACAAGCCACTCGCAAAGCCCCTCCTTTGTTTTAAACCATTCTAATCTGGTGATACCCACTTCTTAAATCAATCTTTGTAAAGATTCTTGCACCAGATAACCTATCTAACATATCTTTAAGTCAAGGGATCAAAAATATGTAACACCCCCAAATTGGGTCGCAGCAGAAATATGCCCGAGAGCATTACTTCATAATACCATTGCACAAGATATGAGAGAATGACCTCTAAATGCGTCGTTTGAAAAGTAATCTTATAATGCTTGGACTCCAATACACATTAAGTAAGCCAAGCATCTAATTCACCTAAGAAAACATGCTTAAAAGTGTCAACATAAAGTTGGTGAGTTTATAGGTTTATGTAAGTATAAATGTTGAAATCAAATGTTTATAAAGTGTGTATGACCATTTCAATCTTTATAATAGTCACAAAAATGTAAGTATGCATGTTGGAAATCAATGATTTGTAAAGTGTGTATGACCATTTCAATTCTTATAATAGTCATAAAAATGTAAGTATGCATGTTGGAAATCAAAGATTTGTAAAGTGTGCATGACCATTTCAATCCTTATAATAGTCATAAAAATATAAGTATAAATGTTGGTTCAAAGATTCTTAAAGTGTGTGTGACCATTGTAACACATACAATAGTCACGAAAAGGTGATTCCGATTACACTAAGTTCATGATACTAAGGCTCGGACTTGTAATGTATGCCAATCTTTTCAGGCACTGTAAGTGTTTAAGTGTTCAAGTAAATATCGTTCAATGCTCCAATATGGTATATGTTCGTTAGTCCAATCCGTCGAACTAGTGAGAGCTACTCACCCGAACAAGGTTGTCACGTCCAAATAGATCTATTTTATAACATTCGCGCCTACCAATCATAATTAACAGTTCATGCCACTTAAGCTAATCCGTAATCATTTGAATGAAAGTAAAGTTGTTGCGTCCATAAGTGAAAATAAGTAATGTATCCCACCGCGAGATATGTAAATGAGTATGTAAACAATTTTGTAAACGTGTATGTAAACGAGTATGTAAACAAGTTATGAAATCAAGTATGTAACAATTTGTAAATGCGCATGTATTCTCACCCCCAAAAGTGTTAAAGTATATGTAAAACAAGTAAAACGTAGGGCTATAAACTCACCTCATATGAAGGTATCGAATGTAGTAACAATCAACAAAGTATACCGTCACGAATAGCCGGAATGCAACCTAATTAATTATAGGTCGTATAAGTACGATGTATTTAAAATAAATACAACAATGTATATTATAAAGTTATATCACCACCTAATAGTTTTTGTTTAATTTATAAATGTTGAAACAATATGTAAATCGTGTTTGATAAATAAGTGTCCATGTATAAGCATCCGTAAAAATATTATCTTTATCCAATAATTGATTATTTGTTAATAACACTTGATTTAATATTTTTATTATTTATATAATGATATTATATAAATGGTTTAATCATTTTGTAAAATGATATTTATAAAGTTGAAAACATGTATAACTATTATGTAGGTAATACTACGTTGCTTCTTAAGGTTTTTATTGCCCAAACGGACCCAAAAACACTCGTAAACCTTGTTTTATAATTCTAACAGCTTTGTGTGGTTTTAATAAATGTGCAGAAAATTATTTATAAAAGTTAACTAGCGTTTATAATTTCTAATTAAATATATATACATTTCTAGATTCCGAAAACCAATAGTTGTAGTAAAACATCATTCCGAACAAGTTTGTAGTTTTATACTTTGGCCGAATCGGACCCAAAAGCCCTCAAAATGACTGATTTCAAAGTTCACAGCTTTTCTGCAGCTTTTCACAGCTTTTACAAAGCTGTGAAATAATATATACTTTTCAAAATCTTTAAAAACTCATAACTTTCTCGTTTTAACTCCGTTTTAAAGTTTTTTATATGTACGACATCGTGTCGAGATGATCGATCAAAATAAAATAGTCACAGATTTTATAAAAATCTGTACCGAACCAGTAATATCAAACTGTTTTTATAAAATTACTTTTTATATATTTAACCTTGCAAAAATCGTATCTCCTGCGTTATAACTCCGTTTTTAACGTTCTCTATATCCACGGTTTCCTATTGAGATGATCTATTATAATAAAATATTTACAGAACTTATAAAATTCTGTACAGTCACAGTTTTTATAAAATAACTTTTATAAAAACACTTTTTATATATTAAATAACCGTAATCTCGTAAAATTCATAACTCCTTCGTTATACATTCGTTTTTTTCGAGTTCCTTATATGCACGGAATCCTCATGAAATGTACTATTTGAATATGAGATTTATATATTTTATAAAATTTTGAATTTACACAGAATGTATAAACTGTTTGGATTTCTATATATATATAAGTTTTTATAACCTTTAACATAATTAAATTATTACAAATCAACTAATTTAGTTAATACAACATCCTTGTATATTTTATGTCCTCTAATTTATGTCCATTAATTTATGTCCAAATAAAATATCCTCATAATTATTTATTTATAAACTTTTAACAATTAATTTTATAAATTAATCAACACTTGTATAACATCAAATAAAACATGTTCTTGCATCTAACATATTTTAAACATCATTTTATCATGTGTAAGTATTTATTCGATTGTGTATATGCTTGTTTTATTTTATAAACTTTATAAAATAATAAATATGAATGTATATAAATGAAATAATTGTAAAAGTGTAGAGATTATAATGGACCTTATGTGAATGAATGAAGATGTAAACACTAAATCAAAACCCTAATTTCTTCAACCCAAAATCCTTTTTATAAACCCTTGATTAAACAAAATCCTAGCTTTGAATTACCCTTGAAACACCTTATATAATAACCCTAACAATACTTGTAACTTGTGTTCTTTTTAAAAATCAAAACTATGAAACTTCTTGGTGTATCAATTTGAGCCGTGAGCTATGTATAAGAACTAGGAGAGAATTTTTGATTTACTAGCAATGAGAGAGTGTAAGAATGAGGCTTACACTTAAGTCTTATTTATAGTGGAAGTATTAGAAAAACAACCTTAACAATACCATGTGTTTAGGAGGTGGTTTAAGTACTAAGTGTAAGAGCTCTCCTCCTCTCTAGGAGGAGGGCATAGTTTGGGTACAAGGAGAGGATAAGAGGACTTGACAATTTATGGAAAAATGGTTTTGAGGTTTATATGATAGGTAATAACAAGAATGAAGTGACCTTAGTGGAGGGTTTGTGATTTATTCTTGTTTTATTACTTGTAGAACATGCCATACGGGGTTTATAAGTGCAGAATGATTAATTTTTTTGGGTATTGGGTATAAAAGTGGGTATTTGTTGAAGTATATATAGGTATAGATGCTTCCATGTATGCACAAATGTAATTTATTACGAAACATAAACGTTTTACGTAACCGATAAAAATAAAATATGATAAGTCAATAATTATCTTCGTAATAATTATATAACACTTGTTAGACGTAAACTTTTATTTGTTTGATGACGGTTTACGTTGAATGATGATTTTTAGTTTACGCGATTTAACTAAACGATGAAAAATTAAAAGTAAACACGTAAAAGTTTAAAATAAATGGTTGAATATTTATTGACGTAAAATAACATGAAAATGCAAAATGGTACAGTCTCCCCATGTTAAAAGAATTTTGTCCCAAAATTCAGTTTGTGTTGCCTTCCGGAATGGTGTTAGTGAAGAGATGCGGTTACTTGTTGTGGATTACTTATTTTTAATCCTCAAAAACGTGATAACAAATTTTGATTTCTTAATAACAAGAGTCTTATTGGGGCGGGTTTCAAATCCCTGTATATACCACTTAAGATTTTTCATCCTCGATATTTTTCTCCTTAATTGCCTCAGCTTAAACGTTCAAGTTTCAAATTTATTGTGATGACTAAAGTTTGAATCCTAGTGGTCTTATCCGTTCCTTTCGGCTTAAAGTGTCAGTTATAACATTCTCCTTTCCAGGGTGATAACATATTTTTTTACCTATGATGGCATTACTAATACTAAGTTTTATGGCATTATGTCAACGTTGAATAGGTGGTTTAGTAAATCCCCTAATGGCGAGCAAATTTGATGGCGAATTGTCCTAGGGCGACTAGTGATGCGTCTCGACTTTTCTGCTTAGGATTTAGCGTAAGGTAACGTCAACTCTATGTAATAAGGTGGAGTAAAGGTCTACTTAGTTACTATGGTTATTAGTTTAGTTTCCCATGACAAACACGTTTTATAGATACGCACACCAATATTTTGCTTTTCAAGAATATAAGTAGAAAATTGATTTTTGACAAGAGTTTTAAGGTGACTACTCTCAGCATGGCATGATCCTTCCTGAATTATACATAGGTGATCAGGCTATGTATATTTGAGGTTTAACAATGCGATGCTCTTTTTCGTCAAAATAGTGTTATGTATAAGGTAGTATCAAAATGGTTTACAATGTGAGAAAATAATTCCCAAGATAAGAAAACAAGGTAGTTTATAAGAGGACTACAAAATGATTTGTGAGATGACCGTATGATAATTTATAAGACCATAGCTAAATAGCTCAAGATAGTAAAATGATTTATGCGATGAAAACAAAATAGTCCCATAAGGTAAAAATAAGATGTTAGTTTATTTTACGATTGTAAAATAATTTGTCAACGATAGAAAAATGGTTTATCATGTGACAGTAAAATGGTTTAATAAAGTTATAATGCTTCAGAGAGTGGTTTGCATGAATAAATGAAAAATTAAAGTAAAATTGACAAAATTTTCACGACTCATTAATTTGATAGATAATTTAAAATCATCCACACAGTACAACGAACATGTAAAAGAAAGTATAACGCGAATTCCTTAAAGGAAATAAAGTCTATGATGGTTCCAACTTAGGTTTCACTAGGTAAGACGGGTCACAAGATGACGTAGGTGTTTCAACAGTATGAGGCGGGTGTTTAATTCGATGTTGCATGATAAGATAACTAGTGGGATAGGCGGACTGTGACATGTTTCAATGTTATGTAAAACGGTATTGTGTAAAGTCATGAAAAGTTTTAAGGACCATCGTGTCATTCACAATGTCTTTGAGAAAAGTTCTAGTATTTATATAAATAAATCTTATATAAATAAATGTAAAATATACATAAAGGAATGTAAGCATATATGTATATATGTAAGTCATGTAAGCACGTAATGTAAACAAGTAATGTAAGCAAGTAAACAAGTAGTGTGTATGCAAATTGAAAAAGCTTGATGTGATACAATGTTTGTGAAAACGGTTATAGTATAGGTAAAATATGCAACCTAGTTCTCTATAATATTTTCTCTGAATACCAATCTGTAACAGCCCCAAAATGGGTCACAACGGAAATATGTTCGGGAGCGTTACTTCATAATACTATTGCACAAGATATGAGAGAATGACCTCTAAATGTGTCATTTGAAAAGTAATCTTGTATTATTTGGACTCCAATGCACATTAAGGAAGCCAAGCATCTAATTCACTTGAGAAAAACATGCTTAAATGTGTCAACATAAAGTTGGTGAGTTCATAGGTTTATGCAAGTATAAATGTTGAAATCAAAGGTTTATAAAGTGTGTATGACCATTTCAATCCTTATAATAGTCACAAAAATGTAAGTATGAATGTTGGAAATCAAAGATTTGTAAAGTGTGTATGACCATTTCAATCCTTATAATAGTCACAAAAATGTAAGTATGCATGTTGGAAATCAAAGATTTGTAAAGTGTGTATGACCATTTCAATCCTTATAATAGTCACAAAAATGTAAGTATAAATGTTGGTTCAAAGATTCATAAAGTGTGTGTGACCATTGTAACACATACAATAGTCACAAAAAGGTGATTCCGATTACACTAAGTTCATGATACTGAGGCTCGGACTTGTAATGTATGCCAATCTTTTCATGCCACTGTAGATTTTAATAGTTCAATTAAATCTCGTATCAATGCTCCCAAAGTGGTATAATTCGTTAGTCGCAATCCGCGAACTAGTGAGCGAGCTACACACCGAACAAGGTTGTCACGTCCAAATAGATCTATTTTATAACATTCGCGCCTACCAATCATAATTAACAGTTCATGCCACTTAAGCTAATCCGTAATCATTTGAATGAAAGTCAAGTTGTTGCGTCCATAAGTGAAAGTAAGTGATGCATCCCACCATGAGATAGGTAAATGAGTATGTAAACGAGTTTGTAATCAATCATGTAAATGAGTTTGTAAACGTTCATGCAAAAGGGTTTGTAATCAATCATGTAGATGAGTTTGTAATCGAACATGTAAACGAGTTTGTAATCAATCATGTAATTGAGTTTGTAATGAGTATGTAAACAATTTTGTAAACGTGTATGTAAACGAGTATGTAAACAAGTTATGAAATCAAGTATGTAACAATTTGTAAATGCCATTATCGCACCCCAATAAGTGTTAAAGTATAAGTAAAACAAGTAAAACGAAGGCATAAAAACTCACCTCATATGAAGGTATACTAATGTAGTCAACAATCAAAAGTACACCGTCATAATAGCCGGAATGCAACTAATTAATTTATAGGTCATATAAAGTACGGAGTATTTAAATAAATACAACAATGTATATTATAAAGTTATATCACCACCTAATAGTTTTTGTTTAATTTATAAATGTTGAAACAATATGTAAATCGTGTTTGATAAATAAGTGTCCATGTATAAGCATCCGTAAAAATATTATCTTTATCCAATAATTGATTATTTGTTAATAACACTTGATTTAATATTTTTATTATTTATATAATGATATTATATAAATGGTTTAATCATTTTGTAAAATGATATTTATAAAGTTGAAAACATGTATAACTATTATGTAGGTAATACTACGTTGCTTCTTAAGGTTTTTATTGCCCAAACGGACCCAAAAACACTCGTAAACCTTGTTTTATAATTCTAACAGCTTTGTGTGGTTTTAATAAATGTGCAGAAAATTATTTATAAAAGTTAACTAGTGTTTATAATTTCTAATTAAATATCTATACATTTCTAGACTCTGAAAACCCGATGTTTATAGTAAAACATCATTCCGAACAAGTTTGTAGTTTTATACTTTGGCCGAATCGGACCCAAAAGCCCTCAAAATGACTGATTTCAAAGTTCACAGCTTTTCTGCAGCTTCTACAAAGATGTGAAATAATATATACTTTTCAAAATCTTTAAAAACTCATAACTTTCTCGTTTTAACTCCGTTTTGAAGTTTTTTATATGTACGACATCGTGTCGAGATGATCGATCAAAATAAAATAGTCACAGATTTTATAAAAATCTGTACCGAACCAGTAATATCAAACTGTTTTTATAAAATTACATTTTATATATTTAACCTTGCAAAAATCATATCTCCTGCGTTATAACTCCGTTTTTAACGTTCTTTATATCACGGTTTCCTATTGAGATGATCTATTATAATTAAATATTTACAGAACTTATAAAATTCTATACAGTCACAGTTTTTATAAAATAACTTTTATAAAAACACTTTTTATATATTAAATTACTTTAATCTCGTAAAATTCACAACTCTTTCGTTATAGTTTCGTTTTTCGAGTTCTTTATAAGCACGGAATCCTCATGAAATGTACTATTTGAATCTGAGATTTATATATTTTAAAATTTTTGCATTTACACAGAATGTATAAACTGTTTGGATATATATACATATATATATATATATATATATATATATATATACATACATACATACATATATTTTTATAACCTTTAACATTATTAAGTTATTACAAATCCACTAATTTAATTAATACAACATACTTGTATATTTTATGTCCTATAATTTATGTCCATTAATTTATGTCCAAATAAAATGTCCTCATAATTATTTATTTATAAACTTTATAAATAAACTTTTAACAATTAATTAATCAATTAATTTTATAAATTAATCAACACTTGTATAACAACATGTTCTTGCATCTAGCATATTTTAAACATCATTTTATGATGTGTAAATATTTATTCGATTGTGTATATGCTTGTTTTTATTTTATAAACTTTATAAAATAATTAGTGGTGATGTAACAAAATAATAAATATGAATGTATATAAATGAAATAATTATAAAAGTGTCAAGATTATAATGGACCTTATGTGAATGAATGAAGATGTAAACACTAAATCAAAACCCTAATTTCTTCAACCCGAAATCCTTTTTATAAACCCTTGATTAAACAAAATCCTAGCTTTGAAATACCCTTGAAACACCTTATATAATAACCCTAACAATACTTGTATACTTGTGTTCTTGTTAAAAATCAAAACTATGAAACTTCTTGATGTACCAATTTGAGCCGTGAGTTATGTATAAGAACAAGGAGAGAATTTTTTATTTGCTAGCAATGAGAGAGTGTAAGAATAAGGCTTACACTTAGGTCTTATTTATAGTGGAAGTATTAGAAAAACGACCTTAACAATACTGAGTGTTTAGGAGGTGGTTTAAGTACTAAGTGTAAGAGCTCTCTACCTCCCTATGAGGAGGGGACGGTTTGGGTACAGGGAGAGGACAAGGGGACTTGACAATTTATGAAAAAAATGGTTTTTAAGGTTTATATGATGGGTAATAATAAGAATGAAGTGACCTTAGTGGAGGGTTTGTGATTTATTCTTGTTTCATTACTAGTAGAACCGGTCATATAGGGTTTATAAGTGTAGAATGATTAATTTTTTTGGGTATTGGGTATAAAAGTGGGTATTTGTTGAAGTATAGATAGTTATAGATGCTTTCATGTATGCACAAATGTATTTTATTGCGAAATGTAAACGTTTTACGTAACCGATAAAAATAAAATATGAAAAGTCAATAATTATCTTCGTAATAATTATATAACACTTGTTTGATGTAAACTTTTATTTGTTTGATGACGGTTTACGTTGAATGATGATTTTTAGTTTACACGATTTAACTAAACGATGAAAATTAAAAGTAAACGCGTAAAAGTTTAAAATAAATAGTTGAATATTTATTGACGTAAAATGACGTGAAAATGTGAATTGTTACAAAATCTATATCGAACTGTAATTTTATTAATAGCTCGACTATCAACACACATACACCAACTACCATCTTTTTTTGGAGTCAACAATGCAGGAACCGCACACGGACTCATACTAACGCAAATCAATCCCTTTTGAAGTAATTCCTCTACCATTTGTTGTAACAATGCACTTTCCTTTAGGTTCATACGATAATGTGGCAGATTAGGTAAGCTTGCCTCGGGAACCAAATCGATAGCATGTTGAATGTCCCTCATAGGAGGTAGTTCATTCGGAAGTTCTTCAGGCATTATATCATGAAAACTTGATAGTAACTGAAGAATGACATCCAGAATCTTACTCGTCGACTCGTCTCTCCCAACTGATAAAAACTCTTTCACTATTAATAAATGAACTTCCTTTGAGTCTTTCAGATCACCCATAAACTCGGCACCAACACGTGAAACCGTCAACAAATTTTCTACTTTCGTGGTTCAGAATTTTGTTTGAAGCCTAAAAGTAGTAAAGTTATTTTCTTTCCATCTTTAACAAACCTGTAAATGTTATCTTTACCATCATGAATTGTTTCCAAGTCATATTGCCATGGATGACCAAATAACAAGTGACAAGCATTCATGTCAACCACGTCACACATAACTTCATCCTTGTAAAACTTGCCAATGGATAGAGGTACACGACATCTTTTGGTCACTCTTATCCCTGCACCATCAGTAATCCACACAATACTATACGGCTCAAGATGCTTCTCAACAGGTAGTTTCATCTTATGAACTAAATCACGAGATATTATATTCTCACAACTACCACCATCAATAATAAAATCAAATATATGATTAGAAATTGTGCACCTGGTTCGGAATAGCATTTTGCGTTATGTATCCACTCTATTAGGCGCAAGTAACACCGTTCGAACTATGAAATTTGGCAAGTTGCCTTCGCCTCCATCTGGTCCATACACACCATCGTCTTCTTTGAAGTCATCTTCATACTTGTTCTTGTTTTCGTCGTATTCAGCCAAATTAAGTTGTCAACATGGTTGTGTACAAACATTTGATCTATGCCCTGGTATACAACACCTATAACATTTATCTCCTGTTGGCTTCGCGTAAGGATTCACCATTGTTTTCTTTCCAGCCTCTTTCTGCGTTTGTTCATTCTGAATAGTATTTGAGCTAGAACTAGTTATGGAACTAATCTTTAAGGGCTATTTTGAGGTCTCACCTATAGATCGGACCAAATAACAAGTGACAAGCATTCATGTCAACCACGTCACACATAACTTCATCCTTGTAAAACTTGCCAATGGATAGAGGTACACGACATCTTTTGGTCACTCTTATCCATGCACCATCAGTAATCCACACAATACTATACGGCTCAAGATGCTTCTCAACATGTAGTTTTATCTTATGAACTAAATCATGAGATATTATATTCTCACAACTACCACCATCAATAATAAAATCAAATATATGATTGATATTGCTCAAATAGAAACTGGTCATAATCTGGAAGAAGAAAATGACCCATCAACATCCTCTTCATCTTTGGCCAAGATCGAGTAGGTTGTTTACCTAATCATTTGTGTTAGTTTTGGACTTGTTCCCACCATGAAGAAGCCCCTCCCTTTAACCGATAAGATACTAGTTTAACTTGTATATTTTCTGAGATTTCAGCAAACTCAAAAAACCTCTCTACTTCCGCTATCCAATCTAAAAAATCTTCGATATTAAGGTTTCCGTTAAAGAATGGTAGATCCACCTTTAAATGAAAGTCATCTCGTTGATTTTTTTGCTTCGCGAGTTCATGATCTACTTCAAAATATTTCCTAAAGAATCATCATCATCATCGTTGTAAGGATTAAGATGTTGTGGTCGATGTTTGTTTTGTTGTTTAAGTTCATGATATTGTTGTCGTGGATGTTGTTGAAGTTGTGGTGCTGTTTGACGACGTTGTGATGGATGATTATGAGATTGTGGTTTTCGCTGGTGTTAGAATGTTGGCTGGTTATGAGGCTGTCGAAGAGTGAAACTCTCGAAGTCACCATCACCTCCCCAACCTTCTAAAATTTATCGTAACTTTTTTAATTCTGCTTTAGTGTGTTCCACACGAGTGGTTTAATTTTGAAGCATAATAGTGATGTTATCGTTCCCTTTGAGCACGCCAGAGAGACTTGTATCCCCACTGTTTTTATCGCCGGTCGTCACAACAGAAACACCCTCGCTCTGGTTCCAATTAATGCAGTATGGATAGTTGAAAAGACAAACAATCTGCACAAACAAAGATTGTAAAACGAATTAACAGAACGTAAGCGAATTATTAAAACAAAAAGCACTAATGTTTTGCATATAACTGAATGAATATCCCATTGTCACGTACATAGTGAAACGCCCAGATTTGTTTTTAAACTCATTTCATTTATAATATATAACATGTCTAAAATCCGTATACTTTAATAAAATAAGCGGAAGCGTAACTTTTACATGTAAACGGGCTTATTCCAAACGCCCCTTTAAAAATCGTAACTAAGTACATGACTTGTACTATAAAAACCTGTTATTGATATTGACTTGCTTTGGGGCATTCCAAACTGATAACAAATGATGGAAATGAGAAGCTCGTTACCTAACTCACGAGCGACACCATTTTTACCCATTATGCCCCATCTAACACATAGCTTGGTCTCATCTTACAAACCTGCAAAACATGAAACTGAGAACGGTAAGTCATTGCGACTTAGTGAGATAACGGAAACTGTTCTGAATCATAAACTAAAATATGAGCTGAACATCAGCATGATGTTTTCTGCATAAGTCCCGTGTCCATCCTGAGAGACTTTGATACATGGCTACAAGCATATATTTGGATTCTAACTGATTCTAACTTATTACTGGATGTGAATTCGTAAGTATTTGTTCTGGCTAAGTGTTTATAGCACATTCCTCTGAGGCTATTTCTGAACTGGCTACTGACTGAGTAATAAAGCTATCTATAAACTGATTTCTAATTAATAATAATCCAGTAATCATTAACTGTATGAAAGCTACATATAGTACTGTTTTGTAAAGCTGAATTCTAATACTAGCAGTCTAACTGATATTAAAGCTATGTCTTAAACTTACTACTGAAACTGCATGCATAAAGCATGATACTGAATAAGTACATATCATACTATTTTGACTACCTGAACAAATTACTATAAGTACATAGCATGATATTAATTGGGTGCATGAGCTACATAAAGCATAATACTAACTGACTACATTGAGTGCATAAGACAATATATTGTCTGAGTACATATAAAACATTGGCTGAGTGCATAAGCACAATACTGAGTGCATAAAGCACATACTGACTGAGTGCGTAAAGCACATACTGGGTGCATAACTAACTAATTGCGTAAAGCATATACTGGCTGAGTGCGTAAAGCACATACAGGGTGCATAACTGACTGAGTGCGTAAAACACATACTGGCTGAGAGCGTAAAGCACATACTGGTTGAGTGCGTAAAGCACATACTGGTTGAGTGCGTAAAGTACATACTGGTTGCATAACTGACTGAGTGCGTAAAGCACATACTGGTTGAGTGCGTAAAGCACATACTGGCTGAGTGCATAAACACTTAGTGCGCCAAACTGAATGCATAAAGCATTTATCCCCATTTAGGACTAACTAATGCGCATAAAACACTATTATTCCATACAGGATTGATTGAGACTAAGTTTAATAATAAATTGTTCTGAGTCTAGAATTGTTCACACGTAATATTCATATATAATTTAAGGTTGAGCTGTGACAAAATACTGAGTATGACCCAACGGGTCACCATAATACTAAATATTACTCAATGGTCAACATATACAGAATATGACCCCCAACGGGTCACCATAATACTAGATATGACCCAACGGTCAACATAATACTAAATATGACCCGACGGGTCAACATATACTGAATATGACCTAACAGTCAACATATACTGAGTATGACCCAACACCTCAACATATACTAAATATGACCCAATGGTCAACATATACTGAATATGACCCTTAACGGGTCAACATATACTAAAAATATGACCCAACGGTCCAATATGACACAATGGGTCAACATATACTAAATATGATAACATGGCTCAACATGATACTCAATATGATAACATGGGTCAAAAGATACTAAATATGACCACACGGGTCAACATGATACTAAATATGACCACACGGGTCAAAATGATACTAAATATGACCGCACGGGTCAACATGATACTAAATATGACCACACGGGTCAAAATGATATTAATATGACCACACGAGTCAAAAAGACACTATATACCACACGGGTCGAAATGGTACTTGACTTGCATGTTTCACCACTAAGGTTACGTGAATAGATCTTGCGTATTACTCATGACATAACAAGACATATAGATATACCAAGCACGCTTAATCTACTACTATCTTGCACTAAACATGAAATGCTCCTATATTCGAAGCTAAATTAAACTGTTACTCACCTCGGTTGGCTTACGCATTCCTTGGGCATATCTTAACTTATGAGATCACCTAAAAACATAAACATATCATTTTATAGTCATTAGAACTTACTATAATGTCCGTGCACATGATCTACATCATTTTTGCTAACTTTTTGCAAAATGGATGTTTGCTGATTTTTGGACAGTTTGTTGTAATTTGTTATTTGACCCACTTAAATTCTTAATTAACAGATGAGGCTAGTCGCATTGAAAAATAGACTCAGAGAACTAAAATTTGGTCCTGACCTCAAGTCAATCCAATAAGCGGTTTATTCTCTACGGCCCTTCAAAGTTGGCATAAAATTTTGTACAACTTGCTGATCCGTTTTGAAACATCACCAAAACTACCCAAAACCCATAATAATCTATTTTACTCTTTACCAAACTTATAGCTTAGCTTATTAAACATGTATAGATGATTATTCTTTAGGCCTTAAGCCAAAATCACATGTTTAGGCACTATATAAAGCCTTAGCCAAACACCCCTTTATTGATTATCAAAAAGCATAAACTTCATCAAAAACCATGGATTAGCTTAATTCTCTAAACAAACATTTCACAACTTTATTAATTCTGAATTTTAATCATTATCTAATCCATAAACATACTTAACATGATCAATGATTATAAATCATGTACTTAACATGATAAACATGACTAATTTCTTCATTAACATACTTTTTAACTAAAAGCCCTAATTTTCACCATGATCATGAAATCAAACCTTGAATTGAATACTTACCTTGATTGAAAACATGTTAAGGAAGCATATTACATCTTGAATTTAGAATGATCATCATCAAAAACCTCCTAGAATGATCATAGAAAGCTTTCTTCATGCTTAAGTTTTTGTTAGCTCTTTTCCCTCTAAAAACACACATACACGTGTGATGATAAGATGACTTCTGAAGTTTTATTGTTATTAGAACATAAGGGCAGTTATGTAAATTCAGTCCTCTAAATATAACTTTTCAATTATGGCAAGAATGGTCCCTCAAGTTCTTTCTCTAATACTTGGGCCACATAATACTTTCTAAAACCATTTACATGATATTTATACTTATAGTTTGACTAACCAATCACGTAAAACATTCAAACTTATAAAGTCGTAGTCAAACTTACGCAATGGCATTCTGGTAGTAAAATACCAAAAACCCGGTTTTGGGGTGTTACAAATCTCCCCCACTTATTCTGGTGACTATCTAGGCATGTATTACGTCTGGGCACTAAGTCTCCCCCACTCAGACTGTACTTATTGATAAGTGCTTAATTACACATATCTTTTGCCTCTAAAAACGAGCTTAAATGACCAAAAACAGACAAAAACTGCCA
>BQNB010140892.1:2137-17347 GCA_026074375.1 Tanacetum coccineum | reverse complement strand
TTTTTAAGATTTTTAGTATCACGATCATCTCATAAGCCCATAGAAAAAACACACAAACATCACCAATACTCACAAGCGAATCAAATTCCGATGATGGAAATCTTGACCATCGGAATAAATAAAGGCGGTCGGATCTTCAACAGCACCAAGTACATACATCGGAAGCTTAATTAGTTTAACTTCCAAAAGTGAGACTTTATCATCCATTGGATTGCGTATTATTCTGATTCATTTTTCTGATTTGTGTCAATTGATTATTTTTATTGGATTATTTGTGACAATTAATTAAGATGGTTTCGCAATTTTTTTGTAAAAAAATTAATTGTTTTTTACAGGTATTTGGTTGTTGAATCATTTTCATGTAATGAAGAAGTTGATGTTTTAAGTAAAAGAATGGATGAATTCTGCTTCTGTTTTTTTCCACCAAGAATTGGGTTTTTTTTATATTTGATTTTTAAAGATTACTTTTTGTTTAAAATTTTTGTTTTTATATATAATTGGGTGTTTGAGATTGGTTATTAGTAACTGCTTATTTTGTTTGTTTGTATCACTTTTGTTTGTTTGTTCCCGTATTGCAGAAGCATCAGCAAGAAGTGGTAGATTACCTAAAAAATACAGGAAAGTTCACTCGATTTGGTGGAAAACCAGATGAATACTTTTTGTGGTAATTTATGTTTCACATATGTAAAAAAGGTAGAATTTTCATTTATTTTGTTAATTTGTTTATGTTGCATGTCAGGTGTTTGATAAATTGTTTTAACCACGGATTGTACAACGGTAGTCTCACTCTGGAGGGATTCATCGCGGGGGCGGGTTGTCACAGGTAGCCTGGCTTTGGGAACATGGCAGTATAAAACATGAGGAGAAATATATAGGTATGTTTGTGATATATATTCACATAATGGCTGCCCATGACTTGGCTATTTGATGGCATATGTAGCTTAGAATTATTACGGTGGATCAATGGTTTAGGGTCACGCTTGATGGTAAGATTTATAAGCATTGGTTCTTTGAAAGCTTAAACCACTTAGGTTTGACAAACAAGGCATGTGGAAAACGTAGAAGGGACCAAAATGATCTCCCAATCACAATTTAGCAAGGACAATAGCTAGTTGGAAATCTTGTCTTATTGTTTGAAATTCAAATTTGGCATTCAAAGTTCATAAGGGGGGTTTGTTTGGACGTGAGCAAGGGGAGGGGGGACCAAAATGGTTTTCAACATTCTAGTAAACTAGTGCTTCATGTTTGATTTAATTTCCAAGACTTCATGCATGCATAGGTTATTAGTTATATCCGGAATATGCAAATAACGAAATCGAATAACGACTTTACGAAAAATTTTGAAATTTTAAATATCAATTAAAAACGTAAAAACGCGTCTACTGACGAAAGGCTACGATGATTTGATGCACGGATCGCTTCCGGCAATGATTTTCAGTAAATAACGGAACGACTTCCGGTAGAACCAACCCTATGTCGCTTACTCTTTTATCCGGTACAAAGCTAAATACCAAGTTCTTACACACCGGGTAGAACCAACCCAAACCCGTTATATTTTATGGCCTAACATAACAAACCTTGTGTTTTATGGCACAAACTCATAAACCATCTAATTTAATTGGTAATACAAAATGTGATTACAATGATGATCCAAGACAATGTGTCTAATGGATATGAATGACTAATCTAAATGAACTTCCATTGATGGGAAACCTTCAAATGGATGATGATGATGAGATCTCTAATCTTGTAGATCTTCATATGTATGTGCTTTGTGGTAGATGAAAATAGAAAGAACTCTTGCTTTGGTGGATGTAGATGGCAAGATCTCGATGCTTGATTTGGTAGATCATTTCGGGTGTATGCTTACAACAAAATTGAGAGTTAGAAGCATTATGATTATGGGGATTTATGGATGCATTTTCTACAGATCTAAGTGTGTGTAAAATGATAGAAAAGTGTGTTTGGAGTGATGAAAAATGGATTGGAAAGGCGCCTCTACTTATAGGCAAAAGCTGAATTTGCCGGATCTTTTTTAAGATGGAACCGGCCTTGTACATCAAAGGGAACCGGCGTCCTCAAAAGGGAACCGGCTGACCAATATACATAAACAAGACATTTTAGGTCCACATTCATCCAAGTTCAAATCTTGTGATGTTACCCATGAGGTAAAACTTAGTTTAATCAAAAATATGTTTATGTATGTGTACTTTAAAAAAGAAACTTACTTGTACATGTAGAAATGTAAGTAATCTTTTGTAAAATGAAATGTCTAGTTGAGTGCTTGTCAAAATAAAAAGTATTTTAGCAAGTGTGCAAGTAAATTTTATTGTTGAAAAGAGAGGGTGAAGTTTGTTCAATAAAAATATAATGACGTAAACATTAGTGGTTAAAAATATGAAGTGATTCCTTTTGTATAAAATCCTTGAATGCAAGAAGGTAGAAAATGAAGCTTTGATCATATTGAAACATAACAAACATGTACGAACCTATGTTTTAACATAACGAGTACTTTGGACTCGATACGTCATATGTGTTGATGTATGTTGTAGAAAAAAATATATACGATAACTTGGTACACTTTAATACCGTAATGTATTTGCAAATACAATGTTTGTCATTTTTCCCATAAAAACAAAAGAAAAATGTGTAGATTAAAATTCGTATAATTTTCATAACTTAGCAAGAATCGCAATTTCCTGGCATCGTACAAATTAGATTTAAGATTAAGAGACCAACATGAACAAGTTTTACACGCATCTTTCTATGAACCAAAACACAACTTAGAAAAGATGAAAAATGTATTTTTTAATTAACAACAAACAACATACTTAGAAAAGATGATAAAGGTATTTTGTAATTAACACAACCAAGAGCCAAGATGCTATACCTTGTTAGCATGCCTTACTTAAGATACGATAAAAATGTTCTTTAACATTCACTCACATGTCTTATTTAACAGAGATATTAGTCTTCCACGCTTAAGAGTAATACAGAAATTTATGCTGATTATGTCATTAAATGAAGTATAATCTTGAAAGGTTACTCCTTTTTTTTGGTTTTAGGACGTAGCCATAATTGGACTTATAGTATCCTGTGATTCATATCCATGTCTGTATATATAAGCAGTTCTGTAGGAAAAATTAGGAACCACTTAATCTCGGTCCAATATTTTTTTATTTTGTGCGATTACAATTTCGTGTTTCATTATTGATCGTACCATGGGAATGTACATATCTCATACCCTTTGTATTTCGTTTAGGTTATTTACTTTATCCTTAGAAAACATGCTTATGTACAGATGGATCAAAGATTTGCTTCTGCTTTGGGTATAAATAAGGAAGCTTTAAGAGATAGGCTTTATTCTTCGTATAAAGTAAACTTAAAAGACCGCGTCTATAAGATACATAATCATCTGCTAATCTCAACAGCGGACTAACAAAGTCAAACTACAAAGAATTGAATATATTGTATCGAAAATACAAAGATCAAGGTATGCTTTTCATAATGTGCCCCAAGTAGATTCTTATTTTCTATTACCTCAATAGTTACATGCTTTTAATTTAGCTGACATTCATTTTGTGTCCAGATTTTGAAATATTGCCTTCTCCTTGCAATGAATCCCTTTGGCAAGAGCCTAGAACAAATGTAGAAATTCAAGAAACTATGTGCGCAAGATTGAAAGTCGAGTTCCCTAGATTTGACAAGGTAATCTTTTAATATTCCAAGTTAGATGGTTTTTTACATGTTTTAGCCTGGAGATATGGCAACTGCCAATTACATTGATTATATGAACCCAAACTACACTCTTGCTGCATATTTACTTTAAAGGCTCTTTGGACAGTTTTATATGGTATTTTTTACACTTTCTATGAGATGCACATTTAACATATGAGGGCGACATAACAACTGCTTCTTATTAGATTAGGTGCTGTTTGGGATTTCAAATAAGAAACTATTTACTATCAGATTAGGTGTTGTTTTGGATTGAAATGAAACAATGGTCTGTATTGAATTGCACGTAAAAAACTAATTATCATCAGGGCTTATGGGGTGTGAAATTGTAACTTCCACATTATTAAAGCAGGGGTTGTTTGGGATTCTACATGAAGCTGTACATTATTAAAATATGGACTGTTTAGTTATGTTTATGAAAATAGGATAATCATATTATGTAATAATTTCATTATACACATCTTAAATTTGTTTATACACTGTCATTTCGTTTTTATTTTCATTTTTTTAGGTTTGTGTTCATCATGTAAAGTTTGTGTCTGTTGACAGGCCAACTGGTCCAAAATGATTCGAAAATTTATATTAGTTTAACCTTTACTCTTGCAATAAAATAATTTAAGGGATTTTCTACACTACATATATAGTTTGCGGTTTAACCGGTTTCCTTATACTTGTTGGTCCCCTTGAATGTGATATAAGGTTTATCAAGTTAAACTAATCACATTTCATGGCAACAAAGTAAGTTTTAAACACATATATAAACAATATAAAGAACAAGTTTAAAACACACAGAAGTAACTTTTCAACGTATAGGTTCTTATTAGAATCAAATAAAGAATCTATGACACACCTTGCTTGTGGAATAGCAAGATGGTTGAATGGCAATTAGGGTGTTATCTCCTTCGAATTTAAACTCTAACCAAAGTTATGAGAGTAAGAAAACAAACTACTTGACTAGAAATGAAGCTTCGGCTTTAGAAATTATGTTCAGTTTATTTGAGAGATAAATAAGCTCTTCAATGTGTTTTACATTTATTGGAAGAGATATCATTTACTCTTTACATCTCTTTCCTTATATAGGGAAAGATATTTAGGGTTTACAAGTAACCTAGTACACGTGTTATGCATTAAATGGGTGGTTGAGATACCATTTAATGTAGACGTGCTTTAAGATACTAGGTATAGTCCTTTAGAGAAAGTTGTTGTACTTTTATACCAACTTTAGAAGTAGTCATTCCCATAGAGATTGCTTTATTCCTTTTGACTTAAAGCAATCCTTTTCCCGCCTTGTAAACCTTCTAGAAGTGAAACATTTCGTTTCATTCTTCTGTTAAGGAGATAGACATCATTCAGCTTGGAATTGTCAACCAAGCTGAACTGAAGTTCTTAATAAGGTCTTCTTCAATTTTTGTACCGCCACATTAACTGAAGTAAAGATGATCTTTATCTTCTAAGTACCCGAAGAACTGAAGCTGAAGCTTTTCTTCAGCGACTCAAGCTAAAATGTCTTCAGCTTGACTCTACTTAGGGGATTTTATGTTTAAATCTACTGAGAGACTAAAGGGCTCGTGAACTGACCCCAACAATCTGCCCTTATTTGAATAAATAAATAGCCTAAGTTAAAATTTGTAGTAAGTGAGCAAAACAACTTCTTCTTACAAAACTGATATATATTAAACAACATAACTGATAACCATTCATTCTAACTTTCATTACATTACAATACAAAAGATAAAGTTTTTACAAAAGGTTACTAATTTTACTGTCTTAGTTGCTCAATGGCCCTCATCTTTATGCTAAACTGATGACTTGAATTTATTGGTTGACCTGGAGTTGTCACTGAGGTCACCAGCTCTTTTCCTTTTCTTATTAGCTAAATCATTTAGCTCATCCAGAGGGTCTTGTTCTTTGAGGGGTTTGTTGAAGTCAATTTTTAGTTCTTTTTCAGTTTGAGTAAGGTAATCTATTCTTGTCTTTATCAATCCATAGATGGTTTTTCATCCTTTTTCTTTCCTGTCAGGACAAGCTTGTACTACTTTTCTCCATTCAGCCAGATGTAGATCACTGACTTTGAAATTAGAAATGACTTCATCATTCCCATCTTCCCTGTATACTTTCAGTGTGATAGGGCCCTTTTTAAGAGAACATACAATTTGTGGTCTTAGAGCTTTTCCTTCTTTTCAACATTATGTCACAGTATTCATCATACAGTAACTTGTTTTTGTGGTACTTTTCCACCACATCAATTCCCATAAGATCAATCAATTCATCCTTCAGGTTTGTTGTTTCAGCATCCTTTGTAGCTGGATTTGTTTTCTTCTCCCTCTCAGCAGGTGAAGCACTAGTTTGGCCTGCTGAATAAACACTCTTGTTTTTAGCCTTTTGGGATGCATGTTCTACAATGTTCGTAAACCTGTTCAAGGTAACAGTGACTTGTTCAATAGACCTAGAAGTGCATCAAGGTCTTAAGCTTCTGTTGAACTGAAGATACATGGCTTGGTAAAGTAAGAAACTCTGATGGAAGTTCCTATTGATGAGTCTTTAGTTTAGCAACCTAGGTGGTAAGGCTGGAGATAGTAGAAGTGAATGTCACTAGTTTCTTTGGGATGTCTTGCAAGTCCCCAGGTAGCTCAATTTCCAATTCCTGAACATGCTTATTTAGCTCTTTAACTTCTCTAGATAATTCGGTGATCTTTGAGGGGAGCTCTTTCAGTTCGGTTGGTATCGAGCTGCTAAAGTCATGTGAGGATAAAAGTTTAGATAGTTCAGGTTTCATAGAAGTTACTAAAAGCTCAGTGAATTGGTTAACATTTAGATACAAGGGCTGAGTTTAAAGGAAAACAACTTCAGCTTCAGCCTTTTCTTTTTGTTGCTCCAGCATGAGATTTTGAGATTTAAGCAAGAGAACCTAATCCTTCAATTTTTGAAGTTGAACTGATCTAGGAGATAGAGGATGTGGAACTGAAGTGTCTTCAGGTTCATCATGATGGGTAGCATGAGTGTCTTCATATCTTTTAGCTTCTTCCTTATCACTTTCATCTGTAACAATGATAGGCTCATCTTCATTGGAGTCAGTATCCATGAAATTAGATCTTTCATCCTTATTGGTACCTGATTCAGTGTGGGCAATTTTTAACCCATCTCTATCAGATTTGGTTGTATCTAAAAGAACACTTGGGTTAGTCCCTGCAAATATATGATTAGGTGCATAGTTTTTGGTTCCTTCATCCATACCCTGTTGGTGAGGTATAGAATCACGAGGAGCAGATTTTCCAGGATCAGCTTTAGCTGTGGAATCTGCTGAAGCATCACATCCTGATGCAGACTCAGAGTGAAAAGTAAAGAAGCTAAAGAAACAGATTCAATATGAATAAATACAGACATATCACTACTGAGCTGAGGACTGGCTCCTTCTTCACTGATGACCCTAAAGATGTTGGGCCACCAGCTGCTTGTTGGTCCTCTTTATGTAGTTCATCAACCACTGGTGTGAAAGCTGAAGCATGGCTAAGGTTGTTGTCCAAGGCCGAACTGGACATATTTTCTTTATCTAAGTGGCCATTTTTGGATTTAGATGCCTCTGTTTTGGACTCAGATATGTGCTTTGAAGATTGTTTTCTTTTAAGTCCACTGCTAGCTCTAAGATTTTTGCCTTTAAAAACCTTCCTCTCAGCTGGTGAGGAGGTTTTGGGAGCTTTGAAATCCACAGGCACATTTGCATTGCAGATGGACAACATGTGGGCCATGAAAGGAGGTCCTTCAGGTTAGTTCTACTTCCACCTCATTGGCCAGACAATAAAGAATGATAGCATCCTTGTTGGATATTTAATCATGCCCACCTGTTTTTCTTCCTAAACACTGAATGATTTGAGCCATCAGGAAACTCCACCTAGGAGGTAGAAAACTCTTTTTAAGAGTTCATTTTGGCCCAATCTCCCCACTATACCTAATTGTTGAGAACCAATGTCTTACAGTTGCAAAGGAAGGTGTTTAAGTATATTGACTTGAGTAAGGCAAGTAATGTGCCCTGAGAGCGTTCATAAAGGTAGTGATACCTATGTATCCTTTTATTCCCCCTGTAGGAATGGATACCCATATCTTATAGTCTTCTAAGGTCTTTGCGGTATACCAGAATTCAGAAAGATATTCTTTGTATTGGTTGGGTGCTCTAGTAAATGCTTCCTTTAGACAACATTTTGCGATGAAGTTAAACTCTCCTTCACTTAAAAGGAAACTTCTATCCAAAGTTCATAATAGAATTTTATCAAACATTTGAACTTATTCTAGTAAGTGATTCTTGGATCATATTATTCAAAATAAATAGAAAACGTGTTGGTGCATCGTTTCGGGATTTTGGAACGCTACTTGATGTTCCTTTTGAGGACATTGTTTCTATAACAATGAATGGTCTCTAAAATCCATTAACAATCATAACACTACTCCAACAAATGATCCCCTCTATACCAAAGTAACTCATCCAACCTCAATCATCTACAACGAAACTAAAAAATGACTAAATGGGTTCAAGTTCGCACTTGAGGATCCATGCAATCTCTTCGTTGAAGAGGTATGTCCTTATCTCAGAGCGACACATCTTCTCATTCGTGAGAACATCATATGTATCGTTGTTATTGACAAAGATCTCTTGTCGGCTTGTGAAGCCTATATGCTCTATTGAATAATCTCCTTTACCTCATTTAATATTTCCCACTTTATCATAATTCAAATAAATGATTTCAAGCTTCGCCCTAACGACATCTTGCCATACGGTATTTTACTCTTAAAATTTCTCGACAAACTAACCGGGTACTCCCCAAATGATCATAAATACATCTCTTACCCAACAAAAATGAATCCTCTATCTAATCTCTCAAATGAGGAATTTTTAGAAGATGTTTGATGTGCCCATCGTAATCATCATAAGTAAATTAGATGTTGCACAAGAACCAAATGTAACATGATTACATGTTAGGACAACTTTGTCTGTAGATTTAAACTAGATATTATTATGACATATTCTAGTACGTGTATAACTTCTCTTAACTGTATCTTATGCTTCTTCTTGCTAAATGTGTATTATCTTAATTGCATGATAGAATTCGGCTAGACTATCCATTTTATTTGGTACTTGACTAAATTGGTTGATTCTTGGGAAATAAGAGTTGTTGAAACACAACCCTCTCTAGCCTTCTCTTTCTGTACAAAATAGAAAAACATAGAATTTGGTGAAAATTTCGTAACCCCCAGAAAACGGCCCCCAAATACATGGGGCGGCCCCCCAATATATCTGGGATCGCTCAATGTTTATGGGACCGCCGCCAGCAGGGTCACGAAACTTTTTACTATTACCTTTTTTATGTATCTTTGACTATCCTTACACTAGACTTTACTGGTCTTTCTCTGTTTAGCCAAGCATTTTTTGGAATTTCTGTCACCCAACACCATGCTTTTCTTAAACTTCTTCTCCAATCCTGTAGGATATTAGAAATCATAACACAATGGAAGATTGACGGGTTAGCTGAATCTAAAGAGAGAAAGTTAGAGAGAAAGCTTTCTAGTAGGAGAAAATGTAACTTGTATTATGAAATGACTAACCACCTCTTCCATAAGATGGAAGAGGCTTATATAGGTATGTAAAAAATCATCCCTTAGGCTATGGTATGGTGCTTTAAGTTGGCTTTATAATCAGGCCCATTTTACCGAACATTACACAGAAACGTTAAAACTATGGCTATAATAATTGCTAAGATACGCGCGGTGGCCCGAGTTCTTTTTCTTATATCTAACAATTCTCCCCTAAGGGAGGTCACCCTAGAAACCACAACTTAAGCTCTGCAATCTTCTGATTGATCTTGTGTTCAGCTCGTAGTCTTTGATTCTTTCATGTGAATCTTGTACTTTGATGTAGTGATCTTTTATTTATGGCTTGTATTGGTATTTGATATGTGATCTTGAGCTTTCTTGAGATCATCAACCAAATCTAATATATGATTATCATCTTGTGATATTTCATCGTCTTGTTGTCTTGTGTCTTGTGGACTGACATTCTCGTACCTTTCTTGATCTTGAAAATTTGGATAATTTCTTCTTGAAGTTCTTTAACTTTAATACTTGGCCACTTTAAGAGGGACGTGTGATATTAGAGTTGCAGAAGCTTAGAAACATATGCTTGAGCTTTCATGATTTCATTGAATGTGTTGGTCAAGTATGAGCATGTGGTAATGAACATGTCTCTGCCGTAACACGATGACACCATCTCCATCTTTATATGAACCTGTAATAAAACATTTAGCAATAAAGAGAAAAATTGATTTGAAAATCAGTCGACGTGTTACTTAGTAAAAGGGTTTGTAACACATCGGGAGTTTTAAGCTTTTGTTAAAGTTCATTAACCGTCAATTCGTATACCGGAACAAGTTTGATTCTTGTAGAATCGCACCATCATTTCTTTTTAGTTGGCACAAGTTTGATCCATTTAGGATCTCGCAAGTCACCAAGAGCTTGTTTGATGTTGGCTCTAGTAGGATTTACATCTTCACCGTGATACTTAGGTATCACTCAGATGTTCTAGCAATACCAGAAGGATAATGCGTAGGACTCTTATGATAATCCTTGTTTCACATTGTGTGAAGAACAAGTAAAATGGAATAGTGTCCTAATGAGATAAATTTATGATCTCTTCGCTCTAGACTCAATTGTGCATTTTGGTTTTAGTGATCAGAGGCTAGAGCGGACTGCCACCTTTTCAGTATCAACTAACTTGGAGTGAGAAAGTTAATAGATAACATGTTTAGTCTCTGTAAGAAATGAAACAAAAATCTTTTGAGAGATTCTGAGTTGCTAGGGAGGGTTGTGTATTGCATCACTAGGTCCATGACAGCTTTCTTCAATGTCAGCAATCATCATTGTGATTTTGACAGTAGATGTATTGACTCGGTTTCTGCCTAAGTGTATGGAGGGATTCTTTCTTTTCACCCTTTATCTTTACAATTCCTTTTCATTCTTCAACCCCTTTAGAACTTACCGAGACTTCATGACTAGTACCTTATTAGGTTTGTTCCAGTACTAGCTCCATCTCAGTCGGCACTATTCCCTTATTCTCACTTTTAGTTTTTTTTTATGTCATACCTAAGAACTTCTACACTAACTAGTGTTTGTTCCACTTTTTCTCATGGGTAGATCACTCTGGTTCTGGCTAGATCATGGGAACTAATACCTAACCTTACCAACCTTATAACTCTGATAAAATTAAATACATGGTCGGTCTTTTTGGTACAGTTCACCTTGCCATAAAACTAATTGAAAAAATGTAATCGGGTACTTGTGATATAAATATCAAAACTTTTAGTACCTTGATTGTTTTTGAATTTTTAGAAACGCTCCCCCTCAACATGTGCATCGATTAAATGAAAATTTTTAGCACAAGGAGGATGGAGTACACTCTGGTCACTCAAATCAACATGTTTTGGAGATTGTTTTCAGATTTTAATCAATGTTCGCCCTTATCTAAAAATTTCATTCCCTTTGATATTTTTGAATACACAATGGATTCAACTAAGTGGAAAAATGGAGTGAAAAATATGATGTTTATTCACCATAAATTAGTAGTAATGGGGATCATATTATATTGCTCCCCTTAATATACGAGGTACGTGTGAGTGACATAGTATTAAGAGATTTTGAAATTTTTTATAGTTAAACAAAGAAACTTCTTGAAAAAATCTTTATACTTGTCTCCGAGCACCTAAGATACACTACATATGTTAAGAATTTGTACAAGATATATTATAAAAATAAGATGATATTGACACTGAGTATCAGGAATGATGAAATCATTCAGTTCGCTCGGATTATGTCTGTCGGTCAACATCTTTAACCTTACACCAACAAAGCTTTTGAGACTCCTGAATATTCTTCGAATCTTGAGTCTTCTCTCCGAGTCATCCTCCATAAAGCTACTTACTCCTCCTTCTATCGTCCATCAGACACAAAATTTCCTTGTTCCATGCCCGGATTGTACTTCGAAAAGCTTAAAAGTCTTTAACCATTTGATCATGCTTAGCCAGAATTCCTATTCAATGCCATCAATGAACTTGTGCTCTAGTCTCTTGCATCATCTCATTTGATCATAATTCTATATCTGTAGATTACCACCCTCGGCTTGCTGACTATGGTGTAATCTTCTCTTGAACAGAAAGTCAGATACATCCCAATCCGGTTGAGTGAGATTGAGTTTTGTTTGATAGCTTTCAATCCTGAGCTGCAGATCTTCCACACGTTTCCTGATGATGATGTTCTTGATCCACAAGTTGACTGCGTTGAATAGGTGAACTTTGTCAGCACCAGATAAATGATTGAGATGACCTTGAAGATGAAGCAGGTACAAATCTTCAAAATCATTCGGATGCAGATTTTTAAAAGACAGCTTCCGAGAATCTTGTATTCATTGTATTACAAGCTTCTGTGAAGAACAATCTTTTTAAGAAGGGTATACACGTTTTTTTGTAAGTAGTGAGACTGGACTACATTAAGAATTCTGCATGTGGGTTCAGACTTTATCACGATCTGAGGGGCACTGTCGTTTGTGTTGTAGAATTCTTGAGCTTAATACCATGAGTGTAGAGATACCATACTGCCTCTAGCACTAATATAATTAATCACAATTCACTCTAATCCCATTGGTGCGGTACTAGATTCTTCAAAGCTAAAGTCTAGATATTGAGCCGCTTTTAGCTTGGATATGGATAAAGCCGACCTTCTTCCTTTGTCACCTGACACTAGATACTCCAGATCCTTATTAAAGAAGTATTGTGTTTGAATTGTTACCTGACCTGGTGGACCTCCGAGAGGTAATGGTTTGCTCACGTATGGCACAACTCGATGACCTTCAGGATTAACCAAATCAAAATTGGATCGATGACAGCAAGATGACACTCTTCACATATGAAAAACTAAGACGAAAATGATGTTGTCGTAAAATGATCATACTACCTTGAAAGCTGGGCCTTCTAAGTCTGCTTTGCCCAGTTTCTTCTTTCCAATCTGTTTGCAGAACTAGTTGATGAATGAACTCATATCGCCAGTCTGTCATGGTAGCTTGTATTCATCTGGATCTTGATACGATCTGGCAAGTGCATTGGCCCAAGTGTTCTTAGTTTCAGGTAACTCATTTGGAGGAATGACCCAGTCTGGTTCTGGAGTTGCTAGTTTGTCTTCCTCTAGAACAGGCTTCAACCAGTCTGGTTTGGTCTTTATCTTGGGAAGATGTGCAATATCGGTGTCCTCGGAATCTGAGATGTTCAAATCATCTGGTATAGGCACATCTTCAACTGGTTGTTCAGAATAAGGAGCTGACTTTTTCCTGGAGGAGCTGGAAGGAGCCTCTCTAGTGTCAGAAGTTTTCCAGGCTGAGGATTGAGAAGCTAGAGGCTGTGTTGAACCTGAAGCATCAGAAGCATGTCTTTTCTTCTTACTTGGATCTGAATCTGGTAGAGGTCAAGACTCTGGAGTTTTACCAGGGTCTGATCCAGCCTGGCCTTGATCAAGTTCAATAGTCTTTTCCTCTAGATTCGCTTGGTTATCCACATCTTCTACTTGTTCTTCATCAATCTGTAGTATCTTTGTATCACCTCCACTGTTTGTCTTGTCTGTATCAGCACCTGTTTCAGCATTAACAAGAGACGGAGAATCACAAACTATATTTGTGGATGTGTCATCCTATGGCTGTGCAGAGGGTCCAGTTGATGCCTCTTTAGTAGCTGGAGTTCGCCTTTGGAATATAAATTGGTCTATGGTACTTCTCCTTTTAGGCGTGTGCAGAGCTAATAGTGATTGTGCAGCTTGTTCTTCAGTTGCAATTTCTTTTCCCTTGTCTTTGACCACAGGAAGTGGTTGGGTGGCCTCAGCTATAGGTTCTCGAATAGCCACACCGCCAACATGTGCTTGACCCTGTGCCTGAAATGATTCCAGACTCATCTAAATAGCTCATTCGACATCATATTCTTCCCTTTCACCTTGATGTTCGGGTTCAGGTTCAGGTTGAGTTGGTTCATCTTTATCAATGAGTTGGAGAGAACTCTTTCCTTTGCGAATTTTCTGCACTTTATCCATTTTTGAATGCTTCGCAGGAGAAGGCTTTGCTGGTTTTACCTGTGTTACCTTAGGTTTTGGTTCAGGTGCTGGTTTGCTTGACTTCTCTTTAACATGCTTTGGCTTGAGTTGCTTAGCAGTTGCAGGTTTCTTCTTTCCTCCCTTTTCGGCTGCAATTTTCTGATCATGTTTTGCAACCATTTCCAAGTAAGCATTGTAGTAAGGTGCGTTCCTGATATTGTTCGTGATTAGGTCGTTGGGAATTGACATTCCAAAGACTTCATCGTCTTCACCTTTAGGGACGAACTTGAGATTTTCAAGATGGAGATCTTCTTAAGCAAGGTGTAATGGAGACTCATATCTTTGATGCAGATTGTGTTTTCTTCCTAAATGACAGATAATTAGCTTTGTGAACCGACAATAAGGAATAACGTGAGGCTTGTCTTTCTTGCCCTTCTTGTCCAGATTGGCCTTATCAGTAAGAAAAGTCTGAATAGCTTGTACAAATTCTTCCCACATGAGTTCAGCATAGTCAACATTTGTACTTGTAATTATACCCCAAAGCATCTGTAGAATTGGGTATTTGGGCCTATCAAACCCAGAAGTCTTGTCTGTGAGACATTAGTTGATCATTGACAATATTGCTTTCCAAGGCTGATACAGGTTATTCACCGCCATTCTTGACACAAAGTGAATTTCCTTTGTATACCCTAGCTCATTCACAAAGTCCATGATTGCATCACCCGACGGAGGTGACACAAACTGGTGAGATTGATCAATGGGTGTTATCTCTAAAGCTTCCCTCAGAAGATTAGCATCTAATACGAATTGGCTTTCATCCAACTGAAAACTGTAAGCTCCAGTCTTTGCCTCATATGTAAGTGTGTTCCAAAATTGTTGAATACAGATAGCTGGAACCGAGGCTGAGGCAGTGAATGCCCTAAAAAAGTTTGTGTTTTGTAGAATATCCACAGAGATCTGAAAGATTGGATTCTTTTGCTTCTTTTGAAGGCCCAAGACAAAGTTGCTCTTTCCAATAGGCACCCATGCAGCAAATGGAAGTATCTGATCATCAGATCTTGTGGGAGCAGGAGCGAGAACATTCTCATCAGCCATATTGTCTACACAAGGATATCAACAAAGACAGGCAGGCATGACATATATTTGATGTTAGATGAGAACATTAGTCATGATAAATGACAAGCTTCGATTGATTACGGTGAGATTAAGTCAATGTTGGTCAAAGATATCCAATGAACACTTACAAGTTAACAAGTCCCGGATGGGAGTTGACTAGGTAATTATGCCTTTGGATTGGGCCTTGAGAGGGTATTGGGACTAATGGGCCAAAACTTTGAAATTCTGGCCCAAACCGCTACCCACTTG
>BQNB010140891.1:0-17348 GCA_026074375.1 Tanacetum coccineum | reverse complement strand
AAAGTTTAAGGGTTATTTGTTTTTTTTAAGTTATAATAAAATTTGTAAATTTATAAATTTACATTTAACTCTATATAATTTATTTAAAATTAAACCACTAAAGTTTTATTAATTACTTACTCTTTTTTTCAAGTTTTTGTTTTTATAAATTTGACACATATATTTTTTTGTGTTTTTTTTCTCCATCAGATTTCTTCACCAAAATAATGCCAATTTTGAAAGTATTTAAGCTTTTTAATTAAACATATATTCAAAAATAATAAAAAATTAAAAGCATTATACCTAATACGGAAAGATTTTTTTTTTGAAATGTAAAAGTCCTCACTTTTCGTTTTCCTTTACTAGGTAAAAGATTTTGGCTGTTGTGTTTTTTGTTTTGCAGTAGTGACTAGATGAATTGAAGATTAAGCGTCAAAATTTACTACTTCACCAAGGAACAATTGCCTAGAAAATTTATCGGCAAGATCTTTAGTGACAATCTTCGAACGTAAACTATCCCTAATGAAAATCATGCTCAGAAATGCTTTTCCTACGCACATATGAAATCTATCACAATTGATCCAAATGGAGTGACAAAAAATTTGTCAGAAAAGTCACCAACATGGCGACAGATTTCCTATGTACATGAGCACACATGCACATTCATATTGGCATAAATCTATTTTTGTAGTTATGTACATGAGCACATACGTTCAACTGATCCGAGAAGTTTGGCACACATGATACAAACGCATGATCACCGGTAATATATAAACACATACATTCATATTTTCATAAATATATTTTTATATATGTTTGTCTATGTACATGAGCACCTGCATATCAAGTTTACAAATGTATGCCGATAATAAGTTTTACACAAACACATACATATACACTTACTCCTTATCATATGCTATTTTTTTAACGGCGGATTTTATTATAATAAACTAGCAAGGAGCTAGAATATTACAAAGAAACAAGATGAGGGTTTTTGAGCCACTCAATCCAACTAAAAGAAGCTTTACATCTATAACGACACCAATAAAAAGAACAACACACCACATCTTCAAAGATAACCGCCTTTGAGGGAAGATCCGGACGAAAAATAATTTTGTTACGAAAACTCCAAAGATGCCATCACATCACGTAGCAAACTCCTTCGAAAATTTGTTTATACTTTATCGAAAGCCGAAGGTTCAAAGTCCAATCTAACCACTCTTCATATGAAGACACCTCCATATAACTAATATCCCACCAACGAGAAATCTTACGAAAAATCTCTCTAGTAATATAACATGTGAAGAAAATATGCCTAGTCGATTCCGCCATCTTATTATTTTTTTTTTTGAACGGCGACTTTATTAGAACCACTAGCAAGGAGCTAGTAAATTACAAAGGAATCAAAAAAGGGTGTTAACAAACGAAGAAAAATACAAACAACGCTTGCGGAAAGTAAATAGACACACGATATAATGTGGTATCTACGACTAGGGAATTCGTAGTAGTCCACGGGTTCAAACTAGAGTGCTATTATTTTTTAGCACACAAACAAAAGAGATCAATTTTACAATTACAATGAGAGGGATATTTATAATTGTGAAAACCCTAATCCTAACTTGCTCCCTAAAATTGCATCTTAAAGCCCGAACTAACTACAAATTAGCTAAACCCATGTTTTAGAAGATTCCTGCCCATCAGCAGGGAGCATTCTGGCCTCCTATTGGAGCCCCGTTCTGAGCCTTGTCAATCTTCTTCTGCCTTACTTAAGAGTAGGATTCAAAGGAGCTTCTACGTAAGTAAAGTCCTACCTCTGTTATGCTTCTTCAGATTAACATCAGAGCCTCTGTTCGGAGCCTAGATCAGTTTGCACAACTCAACAATCTCCCACTTGAAAGCTGATCACTTCACTGCTGACCGCCTAAGTAATCTCTATAAAGTTCTAACCATCTTCCCTTCAACAATGCTACTGCTCTAACCTTCTGTATCGCTGAACATACGCAACACACTGCAACTAACCAAGCACATGGCTAGGAAACTTTCGATATAAGGTATCCTGAATTAACATCGTCAAACTAGGAATAACCTCTCTCTCTCTCTCTATGGTAAGACACCATCTCTCATTTTATCAATTATCTCAGAGCCAATTGAAGTTGCGCAAAGCTTCAACTTCTCTTGTTGTTACCACCTTGATGAACATATCTGCACGGGTGCTCCTAGAATCTTCATCAAAGATAAGGTCTTCTTCACTACCAAACTCATATATAGTAATATCTTATCTTTATGTGTTTCGTTCGACCATGAAACACTGGATTCTTCGTGAAATGAATAGCACTCTGGTTATCACAATATAGAATACTCTCTGTCTGGGCTCTTTCTAACTCTAAGAAAATTCTTCAACCATACCAACTCTTTGCCAGCTTCTGCAATAGCCATATACTCAGCTTCTGTAGTTGTCATAGCGATACACTTCTAAATTCTAGACATCCAGCTAACTATTGTACCACCCATTGTGAAAACGTAACCTATAGTACTCTTGCCCGTATCTAAGCAACCCCCATAGTCTGAATCAGAGAATCCTTCTAAAACAACATTTTTTCTACTGAAATAGAGGGTAGCCTTCGAAGTACCTTTCAAGTAGCGTAGCAGCCACTTGACTGCTTCTTAATGCTCCATTCATGGGTTAGACATGGATTTTCTAATAACTCTCACTACATTAGCTATGTCTGGCCTTGCACACACCATAGCGTTCATCACACTTCCAACTGCTGAAGCATACGAAACCTTAGCCATTATTCCTCTATCAGCCCCCGTCTTGGGTTCTTGTTTCTTATTGAGCTTAAACTGGTCTCCCAAAGGTTGATATCTAGCCTCTGCATTCTACATATTAAACTTCTCAAATACCTTCCCTATGTATTTATGTTGAGAAAACCTCAGAGTACCCTTTGTTTTATCTTTGATGATGGCCAAGCCTAGAATCTGCTTTGCCGAGCCTAAATCCTTCATCTCGAATTCCTAAGACAATTGTCTCTTAAGCTTGTTGATCTCTGCCATGCCAGAGTGCTACCAAAACTTCATCAACATATAACAATAATTTCATGGGGGACGAACCAACTTTCCTTAAGTAGCAACAATGATTCTTGGCACATCTCTTGTACCCTGCCCTCTGTACAAAACTGTTAAACTTCAAGAACCATTGTATATGTGATGATTTAATCCGTACAAACTCTTCTTCAACTTGCACACGAGGTATTCTTGTTTCCTAGCTAAATAAAAACCTTCTGGTTAGGCCATGTAGATATCTTCATTAAGGTCACCATCTAAGAAGACTGTCTTGACATCTAATTTCTCTAGACGTAAGTCCTCTATAATTACAATACTTATGACCAGCTTGATTGTAGTCATCTTCACAATTGGAGGTAAGATGTCATTGTATTATACCCCCGTTTCTTTTGGAAACCTTAAACCACCAATCGATCCTTATACCTTCTACTGCCATCTTACTCTTCTTTAACATTGAATACCATCTTACTCTGTAATGCCTTCTTTCATGTTGGTAATCTGACTAAGGACCAGTCTATTTTCTTTTCAAGTGAAATCCATCTGTTTCATTTATAGCCTTCTTATAATATAAGCATTCTTGCTACTCAAGGCTTTTGAATAAGAGTCTGGTTCACCATTCTCTATTAGTAGCAAATGGTATTCTGATGGAGAGTACCTTACTTGGATGGAATCTCTATTGGACATTCGTATATGTGGAGTCTCGGAGCGTCCCTCGGAGGATTCTCATTCTTTTGAATCTTCGTCTTCTAAACTATATATACAAACTCATTATTTTCATAATTCGTGTATGGAACTTTGGAGAGTTTTGGAGCTGATATCCTAGACGATTATTAGGGGTTTTATGCTCTTTTTACTCACATACTCACATGTTGAATTAAAGTCAAGTAATTCAATCTTTAATCATTTAAATATGTCTATGTATTGTTTAATTAATTGTTTTTCTTTTCTTCTTGTTAACATGTTAGGCTAAACTTAATTGTGTTTGCTTATGATTGTATGAAACCTAATTGTGAAGTTTGATCTATTATTTCTTGTTAGTGGTGTGCACGTTAGGCATTAGAAAACTAGCTATAAGATATTACATTAACATAGACGTCTAGTGAAACGTGACTAATTAAACAAAGCTGTTATGGTAAGATAATTAGATAAATATTTAATGTGTGCGATTTAACTATGGGGTAGGAGAAGCGTTTTCAGGAGCCCTTACTTAGGTGGTCATGTTTATGCATTTCTAACAACTCGCAATCGAATTATGGGAATACTTTACATTACACTAACGAGGGTGACAAAACAATAGGTTAGATAGATCAACTAGAGAATAGGGCATGATTAAGTAAGCATGTTTGTTTACCTATACGAGTTCCCACCAATTTTATTTTTCTTGCATAATTAGGAGTAGTTTAGTTTGGTTAAAACCACCTCTCTCAACATATTAATTTTACTTGCTTTCTAAAAAACATTAAAACACAAAAATACTCTTCTCTCAAACCTTAGATGTAAGTTACACAATTCAAACCTACCATACTATTCCCCTAGAGAACGATCAGTCCCTCAAGTCTTTCCTATACTACACTACAATAATTAGGTACTCTGCCTAAGAGGATTGTAAAACTAAGGTATTGCAATTGTTAAAATATGTATTAGAGTCGGGCCTAGCCCATTAGGTTAACTTAGCTTAGTTTTCAAGCTAAATGTATCTTATATATACCTATGTATTCTCTGTACAATAGAACAAGCAATATAATACTATTTCACTATCATTTACATGGTATCAGAGCAAGGTTATCATAAATTAGAAAATTAGGGTTCTTGTGTGTTTGTAACAAGGGAGTACAATTAAAGGCATAAGATTAGGGTTGGTTGAATCACAAACCCTAAATTGTTTGATGGCCATTTGTTCAGCTATTTTCGTGAGAAGATTCCAGCTTTGTTTCATCTTTCGATTTCAGTTTCATCCCGGGTTATGATATGAGGTTTCAGTTAATGTGTTATTTGAACTCAGATAATTTTCTTAGACAACTTCTGTTCATTTGCGTATTGATGGTCCGTATGATACGACTTCGAGTTATGATGATCATTTCTTACTTGGCTTTGTTATTCGGGTATTATGTGAAGAAGAAACATAGAGGTTCATATGCGTATTTTGCTGAATCGGGCAATTGTCTATTCTCGTCA
The DNA here is from genome assembly GCA_026074375.1 of Tanacetum coccineum. Lineage (NCBI taxonomy): Eukaryota > Viridiplantae > Streptophyta > Magnoliopsida > Asterales > Asteraceae > Tanacetum > Tanacetum coccineum. Next base: position 12,131 of record BQNB010140891.1, on the reverse strand, counting down.
AGTACTAAATGGGTTATTGATTCTGGTGCTTCAGATCACATGACAGGTAACTCACATATATTCAATAAATTTGATACGCATACATCCTCATCTCATGTTATAATTGCTGATGGGTCTATTTTACAAGTTCTTGGATCGGGTACTGTTAATTTGAGTCCCTCTATTTCATTATCTTCGGTGTTGAGCCTCCCTAAATTTTCATTTAATTTGTTATCAGTTAGTAGAATTACTAACAATTTGCAATGTAGTGTTAAATTCTACCCTGAATATTATGTTTTTAAAGATCTTAAGACAAAGAAGATCATTGGCAGAGGGCGAAAATGTGATGGTTTGTATGTTTTTGAACCAGAGGTTTCGAAATCCTTAGTTGGACTTAGCTCATCATCTCCATTTGAAGCACATTGTCGTCTTGGCCACCTATCTCTTTAGAGTTTAAAGAAATTATGTCCTGAATATTCACATTGATCATCTCTAAATTGTGATTCTTGTGAGTTTGCTAAACACAAGCGTGTTCATTTAAGTCCTTGAGCAAATAAGCGAGCTGCATCCCCATTTGAGCTAGTTCATTCGGATGTTTGGGGTCCATGTCCTATTACATCTAAATCTGGTTTCAAGTATTTTATCACCTTTGTTGATGACTATTCCCGTGTTACTTGGCTTTATCTAATGAAGAATCGATCTGAAGTATTTACACACTTTTGCTCATTTGTTGCTGAAATAAAAACACAATTCCATTTCACTGTTCGGACGTTACAGAGTGATACAGCATGGAATTCTTCATGAGTCATCTGCCCAAAACGGGGTTGCAGAACGAAAGAATCGCCATCTGCTTGAGGTAGCTCGTGCACTTTTGTTTCAAATGACGGTTCCAAAACCATTTTGGGCTGATGTTGTTTCAACGGTTTGTTTTTGATAAACCGCATGCCCTCTGCTATTCTTGGTGGAAATTACCCCTATTCAGTTCTATTTCCTACAAAACCTCTATTTCCTATTGAACCTAAAATCTTTGGCAGTACGTGTTTTGTTCAGGACACTTAACCTAACATCACCAAGTTAGATCCTAAGTCGTTTAAGTGTGTTTTTCTTGGATACTCCCGCATTCAAAAGGGTTATCGATGTTATTCTCCTCAACTTCATCGTTATCTTGTCACGAGAGATGTCACTTTTCATGAAGATTTACCTTACTTTCCAGTCGCTACTTATCGACACCAAGAGGAAAATGATGATTTGTTGGTTTATGTTTCTCCTACCCCTATTGAAACCACTAAACAATCTGCAGAACTTGATGGTGACAGTCCGCCCCTTAAAGTATATGTTAGGCGACCTCGAATAACATTAGATCTCATTCATGAACCATCCACCCAGCTAAAAGATGCACCAAATGATGCACCAAATGATGTAAGTAATGATGTACCCATTAGTGCACCCAGTGAGGCATATGGTAAGTCTGATGCACCTAGTGATGCGCCTAGTGGTTCTGATTTACCCCCGCTTTCTCCTTCACCTGAACTTGATCTACCTATTACTCTTTGGAAAGGTAAACGTAATTGTAGATATCTAGTTTTTGCATTTTTTTTCTTATGATGATGGGTTATCTACTTCATCTCATGCCTTTGTTGCAAACTTATACTCAATATTAGTCCCGAAGACTGTTGGTGAAGCATTCCCATTCTAGATGACGTGCTGCTATGATTAAGGAAATGAATGCTCTGGATCATAACGGTACTTGTACTTTAGTAAATTTACCTGCTCATAAAAAGCCAATCGGCTGTAAATGGGTGTTTAGTGTTAAGATGAATCCCAATGGTTCAATTGCTCGATTAAAGGCCCTTTTAGTAGCTAAGGGTTATGCACAAACACATGGCATCGATTACTCTGAAATGTTCTCACCGGTCGCAAAGATATCTTCTATTCGGTTATTTATTTCTTTGGTTGCAGCTTATGATTGGGCACATCATCAACTAGATGTGAAGAATGCCTTCTTACATGGTGACTTAGAAGAAGAAGTATATATGGAGCAACCTTCAGGGTTTGTTGCTCAGGGGGGGATATGGGAGAGTGTGTAAACTTAAGAAAGCTTTGTACGGCTTGAAACAATCTCTGCGTGCTTGGTTTGGAAAATATTATGAATGCGATAATTAGTTTGGCCACAAAGGAGAGTTTATGTCATTTCGTTTTACTCAACATCGAAACTGATTGCATTTTGCTTGTTTTATGTCGAGGATAAGTGATTACAGGTAGTGAATAAAGCTGGGATAAAGAAATTAAAGTCATTTATTGGTACTAGTTGCTTTCCGACGAGGATCTCGAGTTGTGTGAAGTACTTCTTGGGATTGTGAAGTGTCTCAGAGTAGTAAGGGTATTTGTCTTCCTCAATGTGCCTCGAGACTGTCTACCGATCTCTCTGCTAGATGATGCATGCCAAATTGAGGCAAAACCGTGTGAATGAGCCTATGAACCAAAGTTTGAAACTAAAAAATCTGAAGATGGAAGACTTCTACATAACCCTAAGAAATAACGCGAGTAGTTGGGAAAGCTAAAACTACCTCACTATTACTCGTCCTAATAGTTGCATTTCCGTTATGTTGTAAGTCAGTTTCGACCCCTTAGCATCCTAGAACGACACATGGGATGCTGTTACTACAAATTCTAGGATATCTGAAGGGTACTCCAGGACTTGTATCTTATTATGCTAATCCCGGCACCACATAGCAGAAGGCTCACAGATGCTGATTATGCTGATGTTCCTAATACTTCGCAAAGCAATCTACAACGAATATTGTGTGTTTTGTTGAAGGCAACTTGGTCTCTTTTGAAGAGTAATAAACAAATGTTTGTCTCCCGATCGAGTTCAAAAAGGCCGAAAATAGAGCTATGGACAAACTACATTGTGAGCTTGTAGGTTGCTAATTTCTAGGTGAAATTGTTTTCCCAATCACTAAACCAATTGAAGATATGGTGGGATAACCCAGCCAGCTAACTACATTGCCACAAATCTGGTGATTCAATGAAAAGGACAAAGCATATAGAGTTTGATTGTCACTTTACTCGCGAGAATTAAAAGATGGGATAATCACAACTCTTTCATATATAGAACCGACGTCCACAATTAGCAGATGTCCTTACTAAAGCGCATCCCCGGAACTCGTATTAATTCTATTTGTAAACAAACTGGGCATGATCACATATAGGCACATTTGAAATGGGGAATGTTAAAATATGTATTAGGGTCGGGGGCCCAACCCATTAGGTTAACTTGGCTTATTTTCCAAGATAAATGTATTCTTATCTATACCTATGTATTTCTCTGTACAATAGAACAAGCAATACAATACGATTTCACTATCTTTACAACAATCAACCGCATCCAGTTTTGGCGCCCAGCCGAAGAATATCCAAGGTTTCAGATTCTTTATAGCTTAGGTCTACTCACAGAGTTCTTTCAAGTGATGATTTTATTTTCATTTTCATAGCATTCTTGTAGTTCTATCTCTTCTTTGTGTTTTTTCTAAACCTTTCACCAAATTTCATTCGTCCCTCCATGTCGGTGAATGGAGAGAAGAGAAACGTTGTGTGCTTTATAAATTTTTACCAAATAATTTTTCAGAGACTTTCAAAGAGACGACTTAGAGTATCTTGAAGGAAAAAATGTAGAATGTAAGAATGATAAGTATAAAAAACAAACCCACATAGTACCTCACTTTAGTTAAATTTATGAACCATATGAACTTCACCAAGGATGGCTTCTTATGAACAACACTTGTGTTTAGGATCAACTCTTTTTAGTGAGGCCCCTAGGAAACAGACTAACTACGAGCTAAGACTTGTTACAACTTTGGAAGTGACCGACACTTTTCGTGTTTCCAACAAAAGTAGGATGATATATAAAATTAATCCAAAATATAAAGTTTTTTTACACCACTGTTAGGTAAAAATCGTCGTCTTCTCCACAATAATCGGATCTGATCATTCCAGCTTCTCTCCATCGGGCTGGGGGGAAGGTTTATCATGGAACACAATACCTATCATCAGGATACGGGTTGGACCTATGTTGGTCGTAATCAAAAACGCAAAAACATCGAAAACCCTTATCATCAAAGCCGATAAAAAACATCCTCGTTTTTTATTACGAACTTTCCAAAACACGTTGACGCTAAACATCTTTGGAAAACATGCGAATCGTTTGGGCGAATTGTTGATGCTTTTATCCCTACAAAACTCACTAAATCTGGAAAGCGATTTGGCTTTGTTCGTTTCCATGGGGTGGCTAATGAGGAAGATATGGCACATAAACTATCAACCATCTGGATTGGTAGCTTCCATCTCTTCGCAGCGGTATCCAGGTTTCCGAGATCTAACAACCCTAAATCTGACCATAAGAAATCACAAACCCATATACCTTCACCCAACACTCAACCTAATTCCCACCCTCTCAATACTAAAGATGCCAAGCCGATCTCCATCAAAGAAACGCGCTCATATGCTTCTGTAGCGAATGGAGCATATCAGGTCCGTAACTCTTCAAAATCTAATGACCCCCCGTCTATTACTATCGAAGAACAGGATCTAATTCATATTGAGAACACATCCTCGGTTCTATTGGTTAAAGTTAGGGAAGTGGGAACTATGAAATCCATCTACAACCTTTGCAGAAGTGAAGGTTTTTTGAATCTTCAAATTCATCATGTGGGCGGATTATGGATTTGGATCCAATTTCCAGACGAAGAATCGTGTACAGCCTTTAAGAACAATACCACTATGAAGAATGCATTCACATCCCTTAGAACAGTTTCCCCTAACTTTGTCATAGACGAAAGGCTCATATGGATTGAGATTAATGGCCTCCCTCTCTGTGCTTGGGGTTCTTCTGCTTTTAAAAAGGTTGCCTCAGCTTTTGGTAAATTCGTGTTCTTTGAGAAAGACAAAATTCTCGAGGTTGGTTCAGCACGCATATGCATCTCCACCAAGCACAAAGAATTTATTTCGGAGACTATACAGGTTTCAATCTTTGGTGTTTGTTATGATGTTCATGTACAGGAACTAGGTGCGTGGAAGGCTAATATTCGAGATGATGAAGATTCCTCTGATTTTGATTCGGATGCGGACTCGGATAATGACAATAACCAATCAGAACACTCTCCCAAAGAAGATCACCTTAACACCAATGTTTCATTTGTCGAGGAGACTTTACCTGTTGAAACACCCAAGGTAAACCCTACAGATCAAACCACCCCCATTTCCTCTGCAGACCCCCCTTTCCCACCAGGTTTCGAGCAATTCAAAAATACTAAAATTGATTCTCCATCTCAATCAAACCATGCTCCTACCAAAGAGGGATTCTCGGTCATCAATGAACTATCCCGAATCGTTGAAGTGATAGGTGCTATGGGTTATAATGTCAAACCTTGTCGTAAAGCCATCAAAACCCTCATTCGTGATACAGGAGATATTATTGTTGATAAATGAATATTTTATCTATTAACATAAGGGGATCTCGAAAGTATAAGAAACGTAGATGGGTAAAAGAGTTATGTTTCAAGCACAATGTGAACTTTCTCAATATCCAAGAATCGAAGATGACAAGGTTGGAATTATTCCAGTTGAAAACTATGTGGGGCAACTATTCTTTCGATTTTGCATGTAGTATGTCGAGAGGTCTCTCAGGAGGTCTCATCTCCATGTGGGATACTTCTCTTTTTTCTAAAACTAATCTCTGGTGTGATGATAATTTCATCATAGTTCAAGGTAAATGGAACCACTCTGATGTTACTTTCTATATGGTCAACGTATATGGTCCGCAAGAGTCATCGGCTAAATCCTCTTTGTGGCAAAGACTTCATGAGTTCATTTCGAATAACCAAGGAAGTTATGTTATATGTGGTGATTTCAATGTTGTTCGCGCAAAATCTGAAAGATGTGGTTCCATTTTTTCTCACTCTGAAGCTCAAGCTTTCAACTCCTTTATTGATAACTCGGGTCTTTGTGAAATCCCTATGGGAGGTCGTCTCTACACATGGATGAACAAGGAAGGGTCCAAACTAAGTAAACTTGATCGCTTCCTCCTGACTCATGACGTTACCACTGTTTGTCCGGATCTCAAAGCTGTTGTTTTAGATAGACGTTGGTCTGATCATAACCCCATCCTCTTGCATGTTGATAAAGAGGACTTTGGTCCTATTCCATTTAAGTTTTACAACTCGTAGATTCAGTATGAGGGTTTTGATAATTTGATCAAAAGCATTAATGAAGAATTCTCTCTCACTCATCAAGGTCATGTCTCTCTCACTCAAAAATTAAAATTCTTCAAGTTGAAAATCAAAGAATGACGCCATCAATCTAACCGCACGAACACCTCACGATTACAAGTCATCCACTCTACTCTTGATGATTTAGACAAGAAGATTGATTCGTCCACTGCCACTGATGTTGATATTCAATCTCGCATTCAATTGTTGAAAGAACGTGATGACCTTGATCGTCTTCTATCTTTGGACCTAGCCCAAAAAACTAAAATTCAATGGGATGTTGAGGGAGATGAGAACTCGAAGTTCTTTCATGGAATTCTTAACCAGAGACGTCGACACCAATCTATTCAAGGGATCCTTATTGAGGGTGAATGGATTACTAATCCTCTCAGTATCAAAGAAGAATTTTACAAGTTCTATAAACGCAAATTCAGGTCAGTCGGCTCTTCCTTCGATGTGAACTCGAATCCTGGTTTCGCGACTCTTTCCTCCCAAGATGTAGCTATGCTTCAGCAACAGGCCACGCTGGAAGAAATCCATAAAGCTGTTTGGGATTGTGGCATTAGTAAATCTCCAGGTCCTGATGGTTTCTCGTTTCTTTTCATCAAAACATATTGGGATTTATTTAAAGATGATATAGTCAACTTTGTTAATCACTTCATGGAAACTGGAACAATGCCTAACGGTACCAACTCAGCTTTCATTACGTTGATTCCAAAAACCCATAATCCTACTCTTATCAAAGATTATCGTCCGATTTCTCTTATTGGGATGCAATACAAAATTATAGCGAAGCTACTTGCTAACCGGCTTTCCAATGTTCTTGACAAGCTTGTTAGCTCATCTCAATCAGCCTTTATATCTGGTCGTCAGATTCTTGATGGGCCACTTATGGTTAGCGAAATCATTGATTGGTACAGGAAGCGTAATAAGAGACTTTTGATCTTCAAAGTCGATTTTGAGAAAGCCTTCGACTCGATTAGTTGGGACTATTTGGACTACATTTTATCACAAATGGGTTTTGGCGATTTATGGCGTTCATGGATTCGAGCCTGTTTAAAATCATCTCGAACATCCATCTTAGTCAATGGTAGTCCTACTCAAGAATTCTCTTTGGAACGTGGTCTTCGTCAAGGAGACCCTCTTTCTACATTCCTTTTCATTCTCATAATGGAAGGTCTTCATTTAATTTTGGAGAGCGATAGGACTGCCAAGCGTATCAAAGGAGCCATTGTCGGGAACCCGAAGATTAATTTGTCTCACTTTTTCTTCGCTGACGACGTTATGATTGTTTCAGACTGGGATACCCATGATCTTTAGCAAATTATTAATTCCCTCAATTCCTTTTATTGTGCATCAGTTCTTAAGATCAATGTCTCAAAATCTAACCTTTATGGCATAGGGGTTTCTGAGGAGGATCTCCATTCTATGGCGCGTGTTACAGGATGTCAAGCTGGTGTATTTCCTATTACTTATCTTGCTCCCTATTGGTAAGAGTATGCATTATCTCGCTAATTGGAATATATTGGTTGATAAATTCAAATCTAAACTCTCGAATTGGAAAGCTTCTTTGTTATCTATAGGGGGTCGCCTCACTTTGATCAAATCTGTCCTTGGAAGCCTTGGTATTTATTACCTATCCATCTTCAAAGCTCCCGAATCTATTATCAACTCTCTTAAAAGAATGCGTGCTAATTTCTTCTGGGGAGGCTCGAATGGGAACAACAAAATGGCATGGGTTAGATGGGAAAATGCTCTTGCATCTCTTGACCAAGGAGGCTTAGGCATTGGTAGTCTAAGAGCTTTCAATCTTGCTTTGCTTCAAAAATGGAGATGGAGGTTTGCCACTAAACCAAACCTCTTATGGGTGAAACTTATTAAAGCTATCCACGGTTCTGAAGCAGGTTTCGATGGAAAAAGTTGTGTTACTTCAGGAGTTTGGTCTTCCATTGTAGGTACCACTAATTACCTACATTCTCATAGTATACTTCCCAAAGAGTCATTGAAATGTCACCCTGGCAACAGTTCTACTATTCGATTTTGGAAGGATCTTTGGCTTGGAGATGAACCGCTATGTTCTCGATATAATCGTCTTTTTCGTCTAGACATTAACGAGAACTGCTTGATTAGTGACCGTTACAATGATGGTAGATGGGATTGGCAATGGCATAGGCCCATTGCTTCAGGTAGGACTGAATCTATGCTTCTCCTTAGCGAGTTGGTGAATGTTAACCTTCTTCTTAGTTGAATGAGTGGCAAATGGAAAAATTGGAAAGTGACGGATCTTTTAGTAGCTGATCGGGATCTATAGACCATAGGAGTTCCTTCATGCCTCTTCTACAACATGGCTTTGTCTACAAGTAAAGGTAAACATTTTCCTTTGGAGAATTAATTTGATCGTCTTCCCATTCGGTTAACTCTCAAAGCATGGCATTGATATTGATTCTAACCTTTGTCGATATGTATAATATATGAACGGTGAAGCACCTTTCTTTTCATGCGAAGTTAGTGCTCACATCTGGTGTAAAGATTCGGATAATTGGTTCGTAACATTTCGGTCACTCATATTCCCTTTCACTGATTGGATTTATGGTATGGATCACATTGCGGCTCTCAGTTAAAAAGATGCGTCTATTTGTCATCATCCGTCTTCTGTTCAGGATATTTGGAGTATGCAACGATGTATTGTATTTAATTCAACTCTGAGGAAACAGTGGTATTTCTGATCTTGTTGTTTATCCTCTTTCAATTGGGTAAGTTTTAGACGGTAGATTGCTTTACGAATGAATGGTTATGTAACCCTTTGTAATTTCCTAGTATCTTGCTAGTTTAATAATATCATTAGCCGTTCAAAAAAAAAAATATAAAGTTTTTTTTATTGTTTGAATGACGTTCTAATAAAAACCCACACACACAAAATAAACAAATACATCCGGACACCGCAACTCAGTGTCAACTGTTTTTTACAATTCTATTGGATGCATCAGGAAGCCGTAATAAAGGCAATCAAACAAGCCACAAAATCATGTTTTTTTACATTTACAATTAACATTTATAAAAATAAATCTTTTATAAAAAAGTTATAATTAATATAAAATTTTATAAAAGTTTTATAGTTTTTTTCTTATTCTAATCTATACTACATTATAAAGAATTTGTGACACTTTTGTATTTAGAAAGTTTGAAAATTCAGATTTTTCTCTTTCTTTTTATAAAAATATCAATTTTTAACAACAAATACATCCATCTCATTATATGTAACAACTTTTTGTTATGTGCAATTTTGACCATCATCTCATTTTTAAGAAACACATCTTAAAGTACATGTATCAGTTCTTAATTAAAAAATCACTTTTATTTTTAAATTGAAATATTTATTTATTTATTTATTTTTTTATGATTTAATTTAACCAGATTTTCTAAAATTTTATATTCTTTAATTCAACATCTATTTTAATATATTTTTATTTTCGATGCCCGCGAAACCGCTGCTTTACGTGGGTAACATGATATTATTTGCAGGCTCTTAAGCAATAATATATGCTAGATCCCCCTTTTTTGTTATCCTAGATCCCCTTTTTTCAAACCCTAGATCCCCTTTTTTTGACACCACAACAATCTCCATGGCGATCATCAAATCTTAATCGGTGATTGGTGATCATCAAATCTTAATCGGTGATCCCCCTTATTCAATTAACCTTACCCACAATTAAATAACCTCATCTTAATCAAACCTATTGATCTCTCTTCAATCCAAAATACTTTTATTGTCTGCTCATGGCCTTTAAATCTCGTAGTAACGCGGATCATACCCGCTTAATTTCCAAATCCATCTTCATCACTAATTTTCCTGATGTCACAACCTCGAAAGATCTTTGGGTACTATGTCAATCATATGGGACGGTTGTGGACGTTTTTATACCGAATCGTATGTCTAAAGCTGGGAAAAGGTTTGCTTTTGTTCGTTTTATCAAAGTAGATAATGTGGAGAGGCTTGTTGGGAACCTATGCACGCTATGGATCGGACGTAAGCATTTACAAGCTAACGTGGCTCGCTTTGATCGTGATTCGATTCCTTCTAAACGTGTTCCTCATAAGTTCAATCATGTTGCTCCTACACCTACGTCCTTTGTTTCTGCTGTGAAGGGTGTTTCGTCTCCGCCCATACCACTTGCTTCGTCGCCAGCTTTGGTCTTAGATGATTCGTGCATGGTTGCAAGAGATCTAGACAATTTTGTCATGGGGGAGGTTAGACAATTTTCATCTATTAATAACCTAAGTGTGTTGTTACATAATGAGGGGTTCATGAATATCGAGATCGTTTACTTAGGAGGATTATGGGTTATGATTAAGTTAGGTTCTGCCAAAACCAAACTTAAATTCATGAAACATACGGGGGTTGCTTCTTGGTTCGTTCGGTTATGTAATGCTCAAAATGATTTTGTTGCCAGTGATCGTATTGTTTGGGTCGATATAGAGGGAGTACCTCTACATGCGTGGTCTCATGCTACTTTTCATAAGATAGGTTCTCAATGGGGAGAGGTCATGGAATTAGAAGATGGTAATGAAGACCTCTTTGCTCGGAAACGCCTATGTATCAAGACAAAACATGCTAATAACATCCTTGACAGTTTTAAGATCATTGTGAAAGGGAAGGTTTTTCAGATTCGAGCTAAGGAGCTGTTTGTTTGGTCCCCGTCCTTTAAAGAAGTCCCCGAGGTGGTTCATTGTTCAGATGACGAATCCGTTAAGAATGAAGCAGACATTAATGTTGTGGATAATACTGTTAACAACGAAGGAGAAGAGAGTGATAGTGAAGCAGTCTCTGATACTTTTTTTGGGGATAATGGGGACGCACAAGAACATGATAATGAAGTTGATCAGACACTTAATGATAAGGAGGTTTCTAAAGACCCTTTCAATATTTACGATTTACTTAATAGGCATAAAAAGGAAGTTGGTAATTCTGGCATGGAGTCTAGCATCCCTTATCCGCCAGGGTTTACACCTGAAAAAGTTAATGTTACTTTTGAACAAGAAGCACAAGAAGTTCAAGGAGAAGAATGTATTCGTTCTCATCATAATTCAGATCGTTGTAGTTCGCGTGTTTTTGAGGAAGTGGAGAAATCTGATATTAACATTCAGTCAGATGGTAGGGTTATCAGGGACATACGAAAGGAGGGAGGCTCTATATTAGATATTCTTGACGAGATGATTAAGGTAGGTCAAACTATGGGCTTTACCATGGATGGATGCACCAAGGATATGGAGAAGATCATTGGATCGAATGGAGGTCATGAAGTGTTCCGATGAATTGTTTATCCTTAAATATACAAGGCCTCGGTTCCAAGGCCAAAAAAGATTGGATTCGGGAGTTAACTACTAAGCATAAAGTTAGTTTCTTGTCTCTTCAAGAAACTAAGAAGGAGAGTTTTTCTGATTTGGAGGTTAAATATTTCTGGGGTAACTATCAGTTTGATCATATCGTGAGTGAAGCTCTAGGGTACTCAGGTGGCATTTTATGTGTTTGGGACTCCAATGTTTTTCACAAAAAGCACCATATTATTTCCGATAATTTTGTTGCTTTGTATGGTACGTGGATTCCAAGGAAGATTCAATTATTAATTATATCTGTCTATGCTCCTCAATCATACGCTTCTAAATGTCAACTATGGGATTTCATTGCTTCTCTTATCAATCAGTGGAATGGGGAGTGTATGGTGATGGGAGATTTCAACGAAGTTAGATGTAAAGAGGATAGATGGGGGTCTACTTTTCTTGCTCAAGGAGCTTGTTCGTTTAATTCGTTTATTTCTAATTCGGGTCTTAATGAAGTTCAATTGTTTCTTCTTTTCGCCGTAATGTTAGAGGAGGTATTGAAGAACA
>BQNB010140890.1:0-15377 GCA_026074375.1 Tanacetum coccineum | reverse complement strand
TTATATCTTTTAGATCAATCTTAGTATAATCTTGTAGTTTTTAATCTTTAAATTAATTTTAGTTTAAAAATAGTTTAAATCAAAAAGTTTAGTTTCCCTTTTATATGCTTTCCCTTTTAGTAGATTTAGAAAACCAAACCAAAAAAAACTTTTGTGATAATCAAGCTCGATTTACAACTTGAACGTAGATTTCCATTCACTTCTCGCCGAGGAAACGACCCGGGAGGTTTTTGATAATTGCTTTGGTTAAAAGCGATTTTCTAGAACCCGACGGAAAATACTTACTATACTATAATTGATTATCCTCCTTATTATTACGTATTTATATATATTATATATATATATATGTGTGTGTGTGTGTGTGTGTGTGTGTGTGTGTGTGTGTGTGTGTGTGTGTGTGTTAGTTCGGACGGATCAATCAACCATATTAGGGGTAAGATAGTATGAAGACTGTTACCGATGGTATCCTTTCAACACACTCGCGTTTCCCTAAACGTCTATGCCAATTTAATATCTTATGACTAGTTTTCTAAAGCCCAACGCACACATCCATTACAAGAAGCAACATTAAAAGGATCTACAATCTAAGTTTTATACAATCATAAGTAAATATAAAGGAGGTGGGTTTCAGAGTTGTTCCGGAAAGTGCAGCGTATAGTGAATAAGACATCAGATTAATACTTGTGCCAAGATCTACCAAGGCAAGATATTCAACTGAGTTTGCAAGGGATTAGAAAACTTCTGGGGTCTCCAAGCTTCGGTGGGATCTTGTTTTAAAGAATCGCTGAGCATTCCTCAGTTAAGAAGGCAGCATAAATTGCACCATCTTACATTTGTTGCTTACAAGATTTTTTCAAAAACTGCCCTAATTTAGGCATGCTGCCAGGCACTCAATGAGGGTACGTTGATCCTGACCTCTTTGATCATGTCTAAAAACATGGCATATCGTGCCTCTATTTTTTCTTTGTTCAAACGTCATGGATATGGAATTTTTGGCTTATAGGCTTTGAGTGGCGATGTATCGGTCTGAGTTGGTATCTTGGGTTGAGGTTCTACCTCTTTTTCGACTTCTTCTGCCTCGGCTTCACTATCATCAAGGAAGACGGCAGTTTTGGTGTTTGGGTTAGTTGATGGGTTATAGGTCTTACCACTCCGTGTGAATACAGAAATTCACAGTGCTCATATCGTGTAGGCGGTGGTCGTAAGTTTTTCTGTTTGATTTGAAGATTTTTGGATTGGTATGGTATTGCTAGGCATAGAACCCTTGGTTCGTTAAAGATTGTTTTATCATAAAATCCAACCAAACTTTGTTTTTTTTCAAGGTCTAGAATCGCAGCTTGATTGATTCATTTGTCCTTGTTCACTTTTGGTTTTGAGATTGTAGAACTAGTTCTTGACAAAATCATTCGCTGTCTTTTGTGCTATAACGAATTCTCTCATGGTTTTTTCAAATTCTAATTCGTCTGGTTTCTTTCCAGGTAAACGTGGAATTGGCGGGTTTTCCTCACCAAGGGCTGAGTTTTGGTTTTCATAACGATCACATAACAATTGGGTAAGAATTTCGAACATAATCATTCCTACGATTCCTCTTCGATATCTCCGATGCATAATTTGCTTTTTCCTCCTTTGGTCCTCCCATAGGTCTATCATCGCAATCCGATGATGGATGGGGTTCTCCATATTTGTTGCATCCGTCTCTCATTTCTTTCATGTCTCCTCTGATCTCTTTGAATTGTGAATCAATCCTTGTCGTTAAGGCTTCTATTTTTTCCAATAATGGTGAATGTTCTTCACTTTCGACGAAGGCAACGGTTTTTACGAAAGGGGTTGTTTTTGTTTCCTCTTTGACTAAACGAAGTTTAGAAGAACGTCGATCCTCAAGCAACTCATGTGCTTCATTTGGGGTTTTGTAGAAGAAGATTCATCCAGCGTCTAGGATAGCTTGGGTTGGTTCGTCTAGTTCGTGGTAAAAGATTTGGCTTATGGTTCATACGTAGCCGCCAAGCGTCGACTAGCGATTTGTGATGTTGTTGGATAAAACCTCAAATTTCTCCCATGAGTCGGTCAAACATAGCGGGTGGAAAGAATCGGCTTACGAAAGCTTGTCTCATTTCTTCCCAAGTGGTTATCACACCGGGACTTAGTTCGTTGAACCAAATCTTGGCTTCTCCCGCTAGGGATGATGGAAAAAGTTTTAGTTTGATGGCATCCGCGTTGGTGTTGCCATAACAGAACATTCCACATACTTCGAAAATTCAGAACTGTTCTTGTGCGGATCGCCGTGAGCGTCCGTCGAATTTCGATCTTTGATATAGGAAAGATGGTGACCGTATACGATGAAGTTGACTCCAATGTCAACCGCGAAAATAGCGGCCCTGGGAAGTAGGTGCTACAGCCTAATGTTTTTCCCCACAAGGGTTGGTCTCTGCCATTAGGAAGGTAGAGGTCAAGAAATGGGTATAGACAAATTTGGCGTCCAAAAAGAGTTTCGTGAAAGGTGATATTAGGTTCTTGGAACTCGGTCTTCAAGGGGTATGAACGGGTTTTGCTTCTTTTTCTTTCTTCAGGTTTGGTGGATAAAACGTTCAGGTTTGGGATAAGGAGTAATTGGGTTTTGTCCAGCAGAACGTGTTGGCATTCAAGGGCAAAACTCAAATAAGATCAAACCCAAAAGGATTTAGAAAGAGTAGATAAAAGTGGATTTTTGTCAGAAGCTACTGCGGTGGGCGGCAAAGTGTTACGCCGGGCGGCAGAGAGCTCGTCGAGGGCTGTGTCGGGGCGGCAGAGTGCTGCGCCAAGAGGCTCCAAGGGTTCTATGATTTTATTTTGAAACGTGTCACCTAGGGACAATGGAATCACGAGATCTAAATCGTAAAACACGATCAAATCCTCGGCAACAGTGCCAAAAACTTGATGCGTGCGATACATGTCAGTTTTAAATTTATAACTCAGTATACCAAATTATTAAGCAATACATACGAGCAAGTGAACTCGTCCATAGTAGCAAGATATTGAATGGTAAGCCAAGATCGTTCGCAGGGATTTGGGTGTTTTGACTTGATAAAGATTTTGATGATTAAAAATCCTAAGATGCAAGCAAGCAATAATGAAAGTGATTCTATAATAAAATAGATGTACTTGGTTGCATTTAGTTTGGGAATCCAATTCGATATGAAGGTGGCAAGACTAACAAGTTGATTAAAAGAATAATAGGTTAACCAATCTATTGTTTTTACAACTTTTGCCTTCGTCAAGACCCAAGTGAAAAAAACAATATTAGGTGCAATCAATCAAATACAAGACAAACAACCTTTATGAGTTTGATTCGCGGGTTTCGTTTTACACAAACCACTAGTCATCGATAATTATGTTACTAGTTATACCACACTGCAATAAGAAATTTGGCAATACAAAAGTAGTCGATCGAAGACAAAATGCAAAAATTGATTTGATTAACAATCCCCCTTTTTGCCTAAGATAATCTCGAACAAACAACCCGCTATGATACATCCAATGCCACTTAGAACATGAAGAACAAAGGATCAAAGACGTAGCTTGAATTGAATTAATAGCCCACTATCATAATCGAATCTTAAACCACAAACTCATCTAACCAAGCACAAAAAAGAGACAGCCACACATATTAAATATAGACCTAATTCCAGAAAATAATGCAATTCATAAAGCAAAATAGAGAGTTCTTACAAAAGTATTGCAAAATCTTAAAGGAATGTAAACTAGGAAATGACAAACTTGTGACTTAGAGGGATCCTATCCCTCCTTCTTCTCTTTCCTGGAACTACATCTAAACTTTCCTGGACTTAGATGGCTTTGGAGAGGAGTGGTGGCTATGAGGATTAGGATTTAGGGTTCAAGACTAGTGAGGTGTGTGTTAAAATGAGGCATAGGGGTCTCCTATTTCTACTACATATTTATGTCAGTTCCAGGGCCTAAAGGGGTGTCCAAAGTTGGTTTAGAGGGTCTAGATCCTTCTTGGTTATTCAGTTTCCTTCTAGAGTGAAATGAAAAATGTGGGCTCCTAAAGCCGGGTGGCACGACCTCCTGCCGGGCGGCAGACTCTTTAGCCGGGTGGCTTGGAGGTCGCTAGTGAGATTACTTTGTTGATTTTCTCGTTTAATGCTCTTTCTTGAGTTGTGCTTGGCCGTGGGTCTTCGTACTTTACTATATCTTCATTACATCTTGATATCAGGTCTTGGAAGCTTGAGTAATTAGGTTTCTTCTTCTTTGAGATGCTTCCACTCTTGATCTTGAGACGGGATTCTTTGTTCTTGAGATAATCTCTGCATGTTCGTCTCTCCTTTTCTTGTTTTCCTGTATTTGGCTGCAATCACACTAGAAAGCATATTTTGACATAATCGAGTAGTAAAACCATAGGTAATTGACCAAATAACTAATATATAGAATATGAATATTTCGCTCCCTAAAAACATACTCGATTTGAGCATTATTCCAGAGATAGTTGACAAAGTGAAATCTCGAGTAGGATACTCAGGGATGAAGAAGGGCAAAGAGGAGCTTTGTATAGCCGAACCACAATAAATCTTGGCTTCTTGGTTAGAATCTTGATTTCCTTAACTCTTACAATGTTATATAGTTAGTTAGTATAGTTTAGATATTTGCATGTTGATGTAATATTGTTGAATGGTTGAACATATAACATCGAATCTACGTATTTTGAAATATAACTATTAAAAATGTAAAATAACCGTAAACTATTCATCCCCCCTTCATAGTTTCCATACTTGTATCAGAAGCCAAGGTCACTTAAGATTTTTAAAATATATTGTATTTTAAAGCTTGGATCGATCTATGAACTGGCAAATATCTAAAGGATAATCATCAAAGATACCAATTTTTTTGAAAGTGGTAGTTTTTAATAATTGGGAAAATATATTCGAGACTATGTTATATCACAAGATCTTGATCTTTGCATGTTAATTAATAATGGTGATTTTCAACGCTATTCAACAAAATCCAGAACCAAATTAGAAATGAGGTTTATCTCCTTTTGGAAAAACAAAATGATGATCTTAAAAAGCACGTAGCTAAAAATAACAAAGCTAAAATGGTTATTTATAATGCTTTGCCCAGAAAAGAAATATGAAAGAATTTTCATGTGAAAAGGCAAAAGAAATTTTTAAAAACTTTGTTAATCACCCATCAAGGTAATAATCCAAGTCAAAGATAACAAGATCGACCTTTTGGTACAACAATAATGAACAATTTCACATTTCCGAATACGAATATAAAAGAATATTGCTTTGCTAGATTTAATACTAATTCATTACAAGTCTAAAAGCTCCTATGAGGTTATTCTAGCAAGAATTATGTTAGGCAAGTTTCTTAGGGCTCTAACATCTATAATGAGACAAAGTTACGGCGATGAAGAGTCGAAAAACTTAACATCACTGACACTGATGAACTCCATCAGGAAACCAAAGTTCACAACGAAATGACATCAAGAAAGATATCTGAAATAGTCAAGCTAAGGGGAAAGAAACTATCTTGCTTTAAAAGGCTATGAAAGAATCTAGTGATGAGGAGTGTTCGACTTCCGGAAGTGAAGATGAAGGATACGCCATGGCGGTTATAGACTTCAAGAAGTTCTTTAAGAGAATAGGTGGATTCGTGAGACAACCTCGGAACGAAAAAAAGACGTTCCAAAGAAGCCGAGATGATAAGAACAGTAAAGGTAATAGAAAATGTTTTAGATGCGGCGATCCAAATCATCTTATTGGAGAATGTCCAAAACCACCGAAAGACAAGAACCAAAGAGCATTCATCGGAGGTTCTTGGAGTGATAACGGTGAGAAGGATGATGAAAAAGTCAAAGAAGAAACATGTCTCATGGCTCAAGCATCAAATGAGGTACATTCTGAATCCTCTTACTTTAGTGATGAAAACTCATCAATAGACTATTTAGTTTTAGATAATGAGTATGATAAACTATGCAAAATGAGTTTAAAGATAATCACTAAAAATAAAAGATTAAAAGCCACTAGAAATAGTTTAGAAAAAGAACTTAGTATTCTAAAAGAAAAAGTGTATACACTCGAGAAAAACAAGGGAGTTGATCTCAAATGTGTAAAGTGTCATATGCTTAAAATTGAGAATGGCAGTTTTTGTCTGTTTTTGGTCATTTAAGCTCGTTTTTAGAGGTAAAAGATATGTGTAATTAAGCACTTATCACCTATAAACATGGGCGGCCCCCTAAATGTTCAGTCGGCCCCCAAAGTAAATAAGGGACCGTCACCAGAGACACCAATATCTGAGAAAAGTGTTTCTTTTCAAAAATCTATTTTAGGTCCTAGACCAAAACATATAATTGTAAACAAAGTTAAAGTTCCAGTAGCTAGTGACAATGAAGTCAAACAATTTTATAAACCATTGTCAAAACCCAGAGTTGGATTTTCAAAACAAAACTTTAGATCAAAAACTCCACATCCTAGAAGAGTCAATAATAATTATTCTCGTCCTAAAACACCGCAACCAAGAAGACATGTTGGTCATAAAAACCAACCTCATGGCTTTCCTGTAAATTGGAATAACTTTCCACGACAAAGTTACATGCCATGAGAAATGTGTCTTCCATTTTCACATCCCAACCAATTGCATCAAATGCAAGGGATGTTTATCACTAACAAGTTTGGACCCATGAGATATTGGGGACCAAATGTTTGAGTTATTGTCTTATATAAATAGATATGCTTTGGAGTCGACTTGGAACCCGATGAGTGGATAAAGGATAACGGATGCTCTAAACACATGACGGGTAACCAAAAGCTCTTCTCAAGCTACAAGGCATACAACAAAGGTAATGTTATTTTTGGTAGTAATCTTCACGATAACATCATTAACAAAGGTACGATATCGAATGACTCTCAAAATAGACAATGTAGAAAATGTAGATAACTTAAGATTTAACTTGCTAAGTGTAGGACAAATATATGATAATAAGTGTATAGTAAATTTTTTTAAACATGACAGTGAAATCACTAAGGATGGTAAGGTTATAGGTAGAGGTATTAGGAAGAAATGCTTATATGTGATGAAATTAGGAAATAAGCCAAAAGACAAAATTTGTCTTGCAACAATTGATGAAAACTCCACGCTGTGGCATAAGAGATTAGGTCACGCTAATATGCGTCTCATGCAATTGTTAGCATCTAAGAAATTAGTTAGAAACTTACCTAAGCTTAAGTTTGATCAACACTTCTATGATGCTTGCAAATTTGGAAAACAAGCTCACGCTTGTCACAAAGCTAAGAATATAGTCTCAACGACTAGATGCTTAGAACTTCTCCACATGGATCTTTTTGGTCTGCGTACAGAGTTACGGGAGGGGAAAAAAACCGTTACACCTTAGTCATAGTAGATGACTATTCTAGGTATACTTGGACTAGATTCCTTAAGGATAAAACCGAAGCCTTCGATCAATTCGAAATTTTTAGTAAGAAAATCTAAAATCAACTAGGATGTACAATAGTGTCAATAAGAACCGATCACGGTAGAGAATTTGATAATGAAGTGCAATTTGGAGAATTTTGTGATGCCAACGGTATTACTCATAACTTCTTGGCTCCACGCACTCCATAATCAAATGGCGTGGTAGAAAGGAAAAATAGGACACTTCAAGAAATGAGTAGAACTATGTTTAAAAGACAATAATACCAAAAGTTTTGGTGTAATGCCGTAGACACTTCAACCTACATCCTTAACCGAATTCTAATTAGAGCCATCCTTGGAAAAAAAACACACCATTATGAGATCTTGAGAGGTAGGGAAACCTACTTCTGATTATTTTAGACGTGTTTGGAAAGAAGGCTTCCTCCTAAATACTAAAGATTACCTTATCCAGTTTGACCCGAAGTCTTACGAAGTGTCTTTCTAAGGTTCTCCCAATGGTACATCTTATATCATTCTAATAAAAACACACTAGGACAAACTTGAAGAAATCACTCAACGTGACATTCGATGAAACTCCTCCACCTGCTAAGACATCACCCTTGGTGGATGATGACCTAGATGAAGAAGAAGCTATTAGGGAAATCAAAAAGAAAAATCTAGAAAACAATGTTGGGAGAACTCTAGGATTGATGAAGTAGTACTATAAGGGATCTGGGAAATCCTTAGAGAATGTCATAGGAAACCTTAACCAAAGAACCCTTAGATCACAAGCCCAAAACCAAAGCAACTTTTATTGCTTCATTTCTACCATAGAACCTAAGAATGTAAATGAAGCCTTAGGAGATGAAAGTTGGATAGTCGCCATGCAAGAAGAATTAAATCAATTCATTGCTAACGACGTTTGGGAGTTAGTTCCACAACCTAAGAATATGACAGTTATAGGAACTAAGTGGGTGTTTAGAAATAAGTTAGATGAGAACGGTATTGTTTCTCGAAATAAGGCTAGATTAGTTGCTCAAGGCTACAACCAACAAGAGGGCATCGATTATGATGAAACTTATGCTCAGGTTGCTAGACTTGAGTCGATTAGAATATTATTAGCTTATGCTTGCGCCTTAGATTTTAAATTATTCCAAATAGATGTAAAAAAAGTGCGTTCCTGAATGGTTTTATCAATGAGGAGGTATACGTGGCACAACCTCCGGGATTCATTGATTTCAAAAACCGGATCATGTTTATAAATTAAAGAAAGCTTTATATGGTCTTAAACAAGCACCCAAAGCTTGGTATGATAGATTAAAAGCCTTTCTTATTAAACATGAATATAAAATAGGAATGGTAGATAACACTCTTTTTACTAAGAAGAAAAGTTCAAATCTCATCATTGTTCAAATATATGTCGACGACATTATATTTGGTTCGACTTGTCAAGACATGTGTGATGATTTTGCCAAAATCATGCATGACGAGTTCGAAATGAGCATGATGGGTGAACTTAACTTCTTCCTTGGATTACAAATTAAACAAATGGAAGATGGTATATTCTTTAATCAATCTAAGTATATTAAAGAAATGCTTAAGAAATTTGGTCTAGAAGATTCTAAACCAATGAAAACCCCCATGTCCTCCGATACTAAACTCACGAAAGATGAAGAGTGTGAGTCGGTAGATAGTACCAAGTATCGAGGCATGATAGGTAGTTTACTATACCTAACGGCAAGTAGGCCCGATATCATGTTTAGTGTCTGCCTTTGTGCCCGCTTCCAAGAGGCTCCTAAAACATCTCACCTAGAAGCGGTTAAACGTATCTTCTGATACATTAAAGGCACTACACACTTAGGATTATGGTATCCTAAGGGGACCGGCATAGAAACCGTAGTATATGCCGACTCTGATCATGCGGGAGATTATGTGGACCGAAAGAGCACTAGCGGTATTTGTACATTCGTGGGATGTTGTTTGACATCTTGGTTCTCGAAGAAACAAACCGCTCTTGCTATATCCACTACCGAAGCCGAATACATAAGCGCCAAAAGGCTGTAACCAAGCACTATGGATGAAACAAGCTCTCATCGACTACGACGTACGACTCGACGACGTTCCCATCATGTGCGACAATAAAGGCGCGATTGACCTTAGCAAAAACCCGGTGCAACACTCTCGTACCAAACACATCGAAATTCGTCACCACTTCCTCCGTGATAATGTTCAAAAAGGACATATATCTATCGAAAAAGTACCGTCCGTCGACAACATTGCCGACATTCTCACTAAACCCCTTAAACGTGAATTGTTTAACTATCTACGTCTTGGTTTAGGAAATGATGGAACACATTCCATAAATCATATTAAGTACGTATCTCTTTCTTCTGTCTCAATTCTAGTCCGTGTTCCATTCCGTGTCGTGACAACTTAAATACTTCATCCGAAGTACTTTAAACACATTTAAATTGTGAAATGCAAGTTAAATTGTCACTCCTCCTAGTCAATTTTTTGTCAAAACAAAGTCAGAAATCACTGCCTGCGGGCGGCCCCCATATAGGCGGCCCCCTTATATATAAGGGACCGCCAGGAGATATGGGACCGCCATCAGAGAAAACAAAATATGTACACCTGAAACCAAAATTTTCAAAACACAAAAACAAACACCCCCTTACCAGCGGCATTGCGAAACAACTCCAAAATCCACCAAAAAACTCAAAATCGACCATTAAAACTTAAATTGAAGATCAAATCAACATCAATAATCATTCCTAACATCTCTAAGATCATCAATTGTAAGTCATTTCAACCATTTCTTTCATTTTGAGCTATAGGGTTCATGATGAAACACATAAATTAAATTGGTATTGTCAATTTTTATTTCAAATTTGTTCAATTAAAACCACTAGGATACAATGTATAACTAAAATGCTTCCCGTAGATATAGGATTTGCATACATTGATAGGGTTTGTCGAAAAATTATTTCTTTTTAACCAAAACCCCAATTTCATTTTACAAAATCACTCACGTTAGGAACACAATAAAATTGTTGTTTTGCATTGTTAATACAACCCAAAAAGTTTTCAAACACATGCATAATGATCTCATCAACAAATTTCGAGATACATAATTCATATGTATTTTTCGACTTGTTTGGTTGAGCAAAATCAAACTAAGGAGCATTTGGATTAACTCTTAGGATTTTATATTTAGGTCAAGTTAATCGCAGCTCCACATTTGTTGCATATAGGCACACACTAGCTCATCTTTGCTTAACATTTCTTTTAAAGCATGTTGATTTATAACTCTTCTTATTAGGGAAACATGCCTAGCAAATATGCGGGACTATAAAAGAAAACGGTCATAATCAAGAAATTTCACATGAATATAGCCATAACCATCTCTTAAAACAAATATTCAAAAACCTTGAAAAATGACTTATTCATGAGGGTCGGGTGGTTTATGATATTTCACAAATCTAAATTATGTTCGGTCTTTGTTTGGTCTAATCGACTTTGAGTGTCTCATTGACATCAATGAACAAATTTGTCTGATTTATTCTTGAGTTCTGATAGTCAATTTCGTCTCTCCTATAATGATGATGGGGAAATTTTTGTTGAATTCATGTTCCAAGATCAATACTACTCTTTTTCTCTTGAAGAGTTCGCTGAAATTCTAGGGGTACCATGCGAAGGCGCATGTGTAGTTGAGGTTTAGCGTTCACGACAGTGGGCACTTAGGAAATTAGCGAATGGTCTTCCGGAGATGGTCCATACAAACATTTCTTCATCTGGATGATATCATTACTCTTGTTCGTGTCAACCGTGAAGGTCCTGTCACTCGTGTACATCACAAGAAGGAAATTGATGTTATTGAATATCAAGTTCTTACTCATGAATTTGACCCAAATTTCAAAGACATTGAAACCATTCTTCGGAGAAATGTTTTCGGGTGGGGAAATAGGGATCATGTGCTGGCTTGTCTATGCCTCATGATTTACTGCATTGCTGAATTCTCTGAACTTTAATCTAGCCTACTTTATGGCTAAGAGAATGGAATGGGTATCTAGACAATCAAACCTCATTCTTCCTTATGGTATGTTCTTGACCAAAATTCTCACCCATATCCTCAATGAAAATCCTGAATTACAAAATCCTTCCTATGTCTTGTACGATCGTGTCATGGAACCTCTTTCCTCTTCCCAAGAGCGAAAGCCTAGAAGGGACCGTGGCACGAGAAAAGGTCGTACCTCTACTTCTTCAACTCCCGCCTTCGGTGAACCATCTTCATCTCATCCCACAAATGATGATGAAGATGTTGATCACAATGAAGGTACCTCGCATGCAAGTACTCCTTCCCCCGTTAGTTATGTCAACTCCCTTACCAATCAAGTTCCTCAAGTCTTTCAAAATCCACCTAATATTGATCCTCATCTTGAACCATTCTACACCCGCCAAACCGAAATCATCAACCGTCAAGTCCAAATACGAGATGAGCATCGTGGTGGAGTAAGGTCAATCGGAAAAAGTCTTCGAAGGTTGTGGAGGAACTTAAAGAAGTAAGATATGAGGAAATCTCTTTAAGACATTATTATCTATATTATTTACCAATCTATTATGATTATGTGTCTTGACTTATACTACTTGTTAGTAACTTAGTACTTAGTATGGGCAACCTAGCTTGCCATGGATGATCTTTCAATTTTATCATCCTAAACTAATGTTTGCATGCACCTTGATACATTTTAGTTATGCTTAATATACTATACATGTTTATGAACATGTCAATTTGTATGCTCTTTTGAATTGATCCTAGAATGCATTGTACTACATGTTTGATTGTTATGGCTTAAATGATTTTGGCTTGATTAATAATAGGATTTTTAGAAATATATTAATCTAAGCATTTTAGAAATTTCTAGAAAAAAATATTTTCTCGAAAATTGGCCCCTTAAACACTGGGCGGCCCACTTATAAATATGGGACCGCCAGTCCTTTAATCGGCGCCAACAGAAGGTCACGGAATCTTCACTGTGACTACTATTTTCTGTGCAGGTAACCACTTTACTTCTTGGCCTTGCTAATTATTTTGCTTTTTGATAAACATACTTTGGAATCAAAATTTTCTAACCTCATGCTTTACTACTTCAATCTATCTCTTCCACCTTAAATTATGAACAATCTTCATCACCTCATTCATCCTCTTCACCTCACTCTACCATGACTTCCACCAATGCCTCCTCATCTAATCCTTCCAAGAAAATCAAACTCACCATAATCCCTCCTAGATAATTATTTGTCAATATTTCTAGTGATGAAGAAGTGACAACTACACCCTCTCCCATTACCACTTCTTCTCCAAGTGCTCCTAATGCACCATCAAAAAATCACATCTCAAAGAAACCACCTCAAGTCATGGAGAACACTTCATCCTCCTTTCAATCTAAGCTACAATTATCACCAACTCCTTCAACATGAACGACCCTCCTCAAACTCTAAATCCTTTTTACAAAACCTAATAAGATGTTCTTCCAAGACCTTTAATCTCAAACCCTATCCAAACATTCCCCATTGGATATCACCCTCTCATTATCACCAATCACACCTCTTGAAATTCCATCAAGTCCACCATCACCTCAACCTCCTATCATGGGACATCCACTTTACTACAACTATCATGACTATCATGGATCAACTTGTGTTTGTTGTTTCCACAACCGTAACCTCTACTTGAACCTTTGAGATGAAATGAACATTATGTTTGCTCATCTTGAATACCTTATAACAACCGCCCTCACAACTCACTTTCCACCTCCACCTTAAATTTCTCTCTTCTAAAAGACTTAATAATGGAAAACCTAAAACCATTTTGTCTCAAAATCATGCCTATGGGGGATTCTTCTAGGATAAATGTTTTAGCTTGTGCATCACCCATGTTTAATTATCTTATGTTAGGGTTATGTTTATGTTGGGGATGTAATTTATGATTATGTATGCTTGTGTTCTCATATATTGTCCTTGTGACTATATATGGTTTCTTTATGCATTTGAATGAACTTTAGTTATGCTTCTAAATGTGTGGATTGAATCCTTAAGATATTTGTCATGCTATGGTTGTTTGCTCTTGTACCCTAATCTTGTTTTGTAGCAAACAAATTATCGTAAGATCGATCCCTTGGTGCCCCGAACAAGGGGGAGCTTACATCAAGGGGGAGTCTTTAATCGTCGCCTTCTTTCTCTTTACTCAACTCGACGATCAACCTTTTTGGATTCGACAAAAGGGGGAGAAGTAGAATTAAACTCATTAATAATTTATAAACTTTCAAATTTTATACTAAATGAGTTTATATTTTGTCATCATCAAAAAGGGAGAGATTGTTAATACAAATAATGACTAACAATGTTATTTATATTTTTCGACCTCTCAATGTTTTGATAATAACAAAATGTGAAAACGTTTTACGATAAATAAAACGTTTATAAATTAATAATCATAAAATTCTATTTCTAGATTAATCACTTAAGTTTGGATAAAACAACTCATTCAAAAATGATTATGTGATCAGAAAATAACTTTTTTTTCTTAATTTTTATACTTCCACAAAATTATTTAAAAAGACAAATTATTTATTAATTAAAGACATGTTTTATTAAATATAAATTTGAATTTCAAATTTCCCTCCAAATGGAAGGTTCCATAACAGATACAACCTTCACCACAAAAGGACAAAAAAGGGAGCGGAGTCTAGTGCGGCCCCTTATATATAAGGGGCCACCGGGACCGCCACCAGCAACGGCTACTTTTTTTACATATATATATATATATATATATACATATATATATATATACATACATATATATATATATACATATACATATATGTATACATATATACTTATAATAAAAGCATTTTAAATAAAGAAATCATTTTAAATATAATCTTCGTAAATCTTATTTTAAACATGGTTGTCATAAAAATCCAGACACAGTTATTTAATGGTGTATCGCATCTTACCATTATAAATCATTTTAAATCTACTTTTCATAATAAAAATAAAATGTTGGGATCTGAGATTTGATGATTACAAAACTAAATATACAAAATTGAAGAAAGATGAAACAACAAGGACTTAATGTGAAATATTAAGTTAACTTCCTATGTAAGCTAGGGTTTTCTTATAACATCCCTCTATTATATAAAGAGGGTAGGCGTCTGGTTTAGATATCCATCCATAGAAAACTAGAGCTCTCCCAATGAGAGTCTAGATAGTTAGATAGCAAGTCGACTGATGAGAGTCAAATAGTACACCATAGTTAGTTGGTGTAGCCTCAAATTATAGTTGGGGTAATAGGGAAATGTTCAATAAAGAAAACCTTGTGATAACTTTGATTGTGTTTTTTATTATTCTGCTGCGTGTTATCAATCATTGTTATTGTTCATCCTAGATATATAAGATCTAATCAATCTTGAGCTATAACGATCTTATCATATCACATTCTTCTATATCACATTTTAATCACATTTTCTCCCCTTATTTTAAATAATAAAACATTTAGTATTTGAAATACCAATTGATTAAAATTTATGACATAAAAAATTACATGGGGAGAAAAATTATACCACGATATTACATGAATTCATTTTTCAGATTGCTCCCCTTCAACAGTATATGTGGAATACCAAGATTTATTAAAACTTGACATTAAAATGAAAAAATGATATGACACCACACAATGTTGAAGACGGAGATGCCTTAGTGAACAATGTATATTATTATTTGACATTATAATTTTCACATTTTAATTTCACGAAATGTGTTTGGATATATAAAATTTACATTTATGAGATGTACCCAACACATTAAAAGGCTTTGGTTTTAAAAGCTCCCCCTTGGAAATTGATCTACATAAAATGACATTGTAAGTACCCCACTTTTGAAATTTATTTGAGGAAGGGAGTGTTGAA
>BQNB010140889.1:0-17348 GCA_026074375.1 Tanacetum coccineum | reverse complement strand
AAAGTCTTGTCTATCTTTCCTCTCTGAAACCCATTGTCCAACAAATAAGTTGACAACATTTCATACCAAGCTCTAGGAGCTTGATGCATACCATAAAGTGCCTTTTCTACTTTGTATATTCTATCAGGAAAGTCTGGATCTTCAAATCTTGATGGTTGACAAACATAGACTTCCTTTTCAATCTTACCATATAGAAAAGCACTCTTGATATCCATCTGGTACACCATAAAGTCTTTAAATGAGGCATAGGCTAAGAATAGCCTAATTGCTTCAATTCTTGCAACATGGGCAAATACTTCATCATAATCAATCCCTTCTTCTTGTGTGTACCCTTGAGCAACCAATCTTTCTTTGTTCTTTAACAATCCTCTTCCATCCTTCTTGTTCTTTAAAACCCATTTTATGCCCTATGGGCCCCTTTTGCCAGTTGGTAAATCTACAAGATCCAAACCCTTTTGTATATTTTTTTTTCGAATTGTAGAAGCTCATCCTGCATAGCTTCAATCCAGCTTGGATCCTTCAATGCATGAATTACCTTTTTGGGTTCTTCTTGTGATAGAAAGTAAGCAAATAAGCAATTTTGAAAGTCTTTATGGTTTGTTCTTTGCTGAACTAAACTAAAAAAACCATGTTATTTCAAATTCATTGTCATTCTTCTTGTTTGGGGTGCTGAATTCAAGTCTCCTATAATTTGTTAAACTGGATGATCTTTGTGTATTCTTGTAGTTGGAATAGGACTGACAGACATAAATGTATTCAAATTGTTCATGTCAGCCTCTGCACCAACAACTTTAGCATCATTTGAATACATAATATCTTCCAATTCAGGCATATTTGGATCATTTGGAAGTTCAATGCTTGTATTACTACTAACATCATTAACTTCTATGCCAGCAGTATTAATAGTTAAACTAACAGTATTAACATTGTTAGTGCTGTTTCCATCACTAGTAGTATTAGTATTGTTAGTGTTGTTAACATTATCATCCTCATTCTCTTGATCATTACTTGAATCATCACTTTCTTTTCCTAGTTCTTCAATAACTTTCTTTTCATTATCTCCTGAAGGTTTGAATCCAGCATCAGGAGAACTCTTTGAATTTTGAGAGAGTAGTAGATCAGCAGGCCATAATGGTAGCAGAATGTAATCTTTGCCAGGCACTGTCTCCCTTCTAGCTTTGCCTGCATCATTACATGCTTTTGTACCTGTATTACCATTAGACTGATTTCCTACAACAATTGGCTTATAATTCATTGACTTTGTTAGTGCATCAATATCAAAAAGCCAATTTGGTCCACTTCCTTCAATATTAGGCGTATTCTCAATAAATTGGACATGGAGGTTCTCTTCAACTATCCTTGTTCTACTGTTGAATACTCTAAAGGCTTTACTATTAATTGAGTACCCAACAAAGAATTTTTCATCAGCCTTACCATCAAACTTTCCTAAGTGATCTATGGTATTGAGAATTGTAACAAGACGCCCAAATGGTCTCATAAAGCCTAAAGCTGGTTTTCTACCAAGAAAAAGTTCATAAGGGGTCTTGTTATGAGGCTTAATTACTAATACCTGATTTTGCACATAGCGAGCAGTATTAACTGCTTTAGCCCAAAAAGTAGTAGGTAGCTTAAAATCAGCTAGCATTGTCCTAGCAGCCTCAATTAGTGTTCTATTTTCCTCTCAGCTACTCCATTTTGTGAGGAGTTCTAGCTATACTAAATTCTCTATTAATACCTTTTCTCTTACAAAACTGATTCATCTCCTTATTCTTGAACTTACTTCCATTGTCACACCTAATTACATTAACCCTTTGATCTATTAGATTTTCTACTCCAGTTATAAAGGACTTAAGAATGCCACTAGTCTCATCCTTAGTAGCTAGAAAGAAAACAAAACTAAACCTACTGTAATAATCTGTAATAACTAGGCAATACATCTTTTTCATTAAGCTTTTTACAAATGTTGGACCAAACAAATCCATGTGCAACATATGTAAAGGTTGGCTGATTGAACTTACTGTTTTGGACTTACAAGAAGCTCTATGTTGCTTTCCCTTTTGACAAGCAACACAGGTTTGATCATTTTCAAAAAGTTTTGAAGGTAAACCTCTTACAAGATTTCCCTTAACCAGTTTATTCATAGTTTTGAAATTTATGTGTCCAAGCCTTCTATGCCATAGTTTAGATTCATCAGATGTGGCTTTTGCAAAGAGACAAGTTAGTCCTCCTTTAGGAACAATATTCTTTAAATCAACACTATACATATTGTTCTTTCTAGGAACCTTAAGTAAAACATGACTTTCATCAGTTAACTTAAAGTTTGGAGATAAAACAATACATTCAGTGTCATTAAAGAGAACACTATTCTTTTTGTCACACATTTGTGAGACACTAAAGAGGTTAAACTGTAATTCTCTTACAAAATACACATTCTCAAAATCTAATTTACCAGTTTTGATTGTACCTCTGCCTGTGATTTTCCCTCCTTTGGGGTTACCTCCAAAGGCAACATATCCTCCATCAATTTCTTCAAAATCAGTAAGATAGGACATGTTCCCTGTCATGTGCCTTGAGCATCCACTGTCAATCACTCCTTGGTCCTGTAAATCCATTTGTGGATTGCCCTGCACATGTGGTAAGAAAATCAGTCTCTTTTGGGGACCCAAGCCATCACTGACTTGGATCTGCCTTGTGCATCAATATAATCAAATCTTTTAAATTTCATTGATGCACTGTTGTGTTTAGAAACATGGTCTATTACTTTAGTCTTTGGTTTCCAAACCCAACAAGCTGAGGCCTTAACAGCATTAACCTGGTTTCCCTTAACAGCATTAAGTACTGCTTTTGGCCTAGCAGTATTAACTACTGCTTTTGGCCTAGCAGTATTAACATTCTTACCACTAACAGTATTAACCCTCTGATTAAAATTACTGTTTTTAGTTGCTGTTTTGTTGTTAATGGGTCTTCTAACAGTTGAATGTGCTTTATTAAAAACATTTGTCATTGGTCTTGCACTATTCACTGTTGTTTTGGGTTGAGCAGTATTAACTGGTCTAGCAGTAGTAAGTGATACTAGGCCAGACCTCATTAATACTGCTTTTGGAACCATGTTCCTTTTAGGACTGGGGTGAGTCATTCTAGAAAAATTCTGGTGATTCACCCTTTGAGTATAGTTCCACACTGGTTTTACCATCTTTTTATTATTAAACTGTCTCTGATGGTAATCACAATCATACTGCAGGTGATCAAAACTTCCACACACATAGCAAGCTTTGTTAATCATCTCAAAATTACTTCCTAATCTTTGAGACATCATGTTATTCCAGTTTCTTTGGTTTCCTCTAGGACTATGTGTGTTCTACCTATTTTGATTACCTTGTTTAATAGTTATTTTCCTAGGAGATTTTACTTGCTCTTTAGATTTAACAAACTTTATTTTAGCAAAACTAGACTTAACTGTTTTCTTCTCTTTCTTAGCCTGAGGCATATCTTCTTCCTCACTATCAGACACCCAATCCTTAATAATTAGAGCCCCATTATTCAACCTGACAACCTTAGGTTTGTCTGCATTAGCCTTAGCTTCACTAGTCTCAACTATAGATGTAACACCCCCATTTTTACAATATAGCAGCGGAAGCTAATCTGGGGTATTACTTCATGGAAACAACAATCATAATCATAGAAAACGACCCAAAAGAGACGTTTATTCAAAAGATATGTTATCATTCATTTCAAATCAGAGTTTTACAAAGGCAGGTCCAAAATCTAGTTACAATGTAAATGATAACAAGTTTTAGCCATCTTCAAGTTCATGCCACTCCGTGCCGTATATTGCTCAATAACCTGAGATAAACATGCTAAAAAGTCAACACAAAGGTTGAGTGAAATCCATAGGTTTAAGTAATATAATTTGAATGCAAATGCGATATTCGGGTTACGTTGATATACACCCGGTATTGAAAACATATTTATTATTGCCATTAGCTCATGAATCCGAAGCCTTAGGGTATGGTGATACGTTATAGCCCCTGCGGGTACCTTTGCCAAAATACCCGCGTGATTTCTAATGATGTGCAATTGGTGAATCAGTAGATACCTCAGAGTTAGAACTTGTAAAAGAGTAAGCCATGAGTGCAAAGTTAGTTGGACCTTCTTTCTGCTTGATCACTCCAATCATAATCACCAAGACCATCACATGAGATCAAAGCATTAGAAGTAGTTGTCTCCACTGGCACAACCCTTCTTGTGTTCTCCCTATTCCTGTTTTCTTGGTTTCTTGGAGCCCTGCACTCCCTTACAAAGTGTCCCCTTTTATGGCAGTTGTAACACTCCACCTTGGACTTATCAAACCCAATTGTCTCATTACCATTAACAGTAAGCTTTCTTCCATTGTTCTTCAAGAATCTCATTGCCCTCATTGTTAGCATAGCCATCTACCACCTTAAATCCATCTCTTCTAAATCATCAAGATTAATTTGTTGTAAGTCCTTATTGTTAAGTTGTGGACTGTTTAGTTGACTTGCAAAGAAAGCACAGATAACAGCATCACTCAAGCTATCAATTGTTGTTGAGTTAATAGCAGTAGCTTGAGTGCTAGCAGTTGTAGCACCATGAGCAGTATTAACTGCTCCATTTGTACTGCTGGTGTTGTTTGAGGACATAAAGGCTACGTTTTATGTGTTTGTGCTTGAGCTTGATGACCCTTTGACCTCTGGTTCATAGATCTTTAGGTTGTTATAAAGATCATCCAAGCTTAATGTATCTATCTCAGGCTTGTTCCTCCGCACAATGGTATGTGTGTTCTATTCTGGTGATAGACTTCTTAAGAACTTCTGATTCACATCTTCTTGTGAGATAATAAGTTTTTAAAGCCTATCAAATGTTTGATCTAATACCTCTGAGCTAGATGTAGTAAAATTTTCATACTGCTGCTTTAGAAGATTCCCCTGAGTCTTTTTAGTAGCAGCATTCCCTCCAAACCTCTTCTCAATAGCCTGCAGCAATGACTTAGCATCTTTGATGGAGTTAAACTTCAATTGATGTTCATTAGGGATGCCCATCAATAAAGTGCTTCTTGCCTTCAACTCTAACCTCCTTTGTGCCTTTTCTTCAGCAGTTGAAGGAGCAATTATAGTCTCAACACCTTCAACAAGTTTTGTTATTGGAGGTGCATTACCATTCTCTTCGACTTCTCATAGAGAATAATCAACCATCTAGATGTATTGTTCCATCCTGATCCTCCAAAACTCATACTCACCTGGTTTGAGCATAGGTATTTTTGATGCAGCCACCATATGTACTGAGTCTTGATCATGTCTTTTAGCAAGTTTCTCCAATGCAACACGCTTCTTTATTACCACTTGTTGATCCCACTTGAATGGATCTTGAATTCCTTAGCTTGTGTAAGGTTTAGTTATTCAAGATAAATCCTACATAACTTATGATAGAAACGTTGTTTGGTAATACTAAAGATTATGCGGAATCTAATCTTAAATATAAGAAGAATTCTTCAATGAAACAGTAATTCTAATGAACACACAGATTAACAAACAAAAGCTTCAATATATTAATACTAATACTCTAACTAGTATTAGGGTTACAAAACCTTGAAGCTATGACAATTCTATAAATGACTCATTTTGATACATAGAACTCTATGCCCTAGGTCCTCCTTTTATACACCAAGGAGTCCTAGTCGATTTACAATATATTACAAAAACTTAGAATATTTTTAAAGATCTACTCTATAAATAACAATCCTTATCAACTAAGTAATCGTGATCTTTAAGCAATCTTTATCTTTTCTGAGCAGTCTTTATCCTTTCAACAGTTGTAATCTTTCAGCAGTTGTAACTTTGTACCAGCAGCATTAACTCTTAACAAGCAGTAGTAACTTATACACCAGCAGCATTAACTGTGTACAAGCAGTAGTAACTACTTAGAATATTTTCTTCAATCTTCTCCAGCAGTACTAACTTTACTCTAGCAGTACTAACATATACTAGCAGTAGTAACTAGCAGTACTAATATACACTAGCAGTACTAAGTTACACTAGTAGTAGTAACAAAGTTACACTAGCAGTACTAACTACTTAGCATATTTTTTATTCACAAACTTGAGCAGTCTTAACTTTTACTAGCAGTAGTAACTTCCTCTAGCAGTAGTAACTTTGTACTGGCAATCTTAAACATTTAGAATGATTTTCCTTAGAAGCACTAACTTCGACTGAGCATCATTAATATCCATAAGAGCAGCAGTAACTCCAACGGCATTAAGAAGTCTTTTAATCCCAATAATCCTCCCTTAAACTTGATATTTATCTTCAAAATCTCAAGTTTCTTCATTGAAAGCTTCATTAATCACCAGGAGGATGCTTCCAAACACTTCATTGATTCTTGAGCTGTTTTGTGATGAGCTTAAGAAGTTGATAACACATTTCATTGTAATTATCAGCTTGCAGTTTCTTATTCAGCATCTTTGTGATTGTAGCAGGTGTAAGGGGATATTTCTTCTCAACCAACATGTAGATCATTCCAGATTGCAATGTTAAGCAATGTACTCCAAAAAAATCAAATAGTTTCCAATTCACTACCATGTACCTTTGTTGCAACTTCCAGACTTCATCTTCTACATTTGGTTCAAACATGGTCTTCAAATCACCCTATAATACCCTCTTATAACCCTCTTCTGGCCTTGTTGATCCATGCTTAGCTTTTATTAATTTCCACAGAGTTTCCAAATCTTCCCTGTTAAAGTTTCTAAGCATCTGAATAATGGCTGAGTACCTTTTTAAACTTCCATTAGCTCTTATAATTTGATAGTAACTGATCTTTCCTTCTTTAAGAACCTTCCAATCAACAATGCTTGAAGGCTTAGTAGCCAAAGGAATATCATCAATTGCTATAATCATCTCATCATTGAAAACTATTTCCAAACATTGCTTAAGCTCTTCAGACTCTTTGTTTTTTTCTAACTTTTGTTTTTTAGAGCTTTCTTGTTCCAGCTCTTCTCCTGCTCTTTTAGAACTACCTTTTGCTCTTGTCTCACTGCCTTCTGCTCTTACTTCACTACCTTCCACCAATTCTGTATCCATATCTACAAATGTGTTTACCTTTTTCATAGCTTTGTCAAATAACTTTTGAATATCATAAAGCTTATGTTCTTCAATGATAGTGCTTGTAATCCAGCTATGTTTTTTAGAGAAGTAGGACAATTGTATTTCTCTTTTTGAGCCTTAGTTGGTGGTTTTTGTTCCTCTTTTTTTTGAAGTCTGATTGCTGTAAAAGTGCTTCTTTCTTGCTTTTAAGAGTTGTACAAACAACTTTGACTTCTCTTCAATACGCATCTTTCTCTTGTTTTTGCTGGCTTGCATTTGTTGAATCCATTTGATATCGAATCTATCTATTGCTTGCACAATTAATCCTATGACACATATGTTGGCTTCTTCTTCTCTTTGTCTTACAAGCCTATCTTCTTCCTCTAATTCATCTTGCAGTTGAGCTTTAAGTCTTTGAGCAACTTCCTCATTATGCCTAATTTGATCTTTTTTCTTTGTTGGTTTCTCAGGCTTTTCCATGATACCTTTACCTTTATCTTTTGATGGTAGTTGTTGAGGTCTTGTTCTTGTTGTAGATTCACTCTGCTCTCCTATGACAACCCCTTTGACTTTGGATTTTGCACTTCTGGTCTCTATTAAAGTCTGAGCAAGAGTCAAATCATTAGCAGCTATAGTTTCAGTTGGACTGGCAGTAGTAACTACTTCACTAGCAGTAGTAACTGGATCAGCAGTACTAACTTCCTTGTTAGCCACATTAATCTCTTTTTCATCCATATCCTATCCCGCAAACACTTCTTCATACAAGAACTCTGTATCAAAACAATAGATCATTCACCATTCTCCATGGAGTTTCATCAATCAAGGTAATATCTGCATCTTATCAGTGGTCATCAATTTTCTCCCCTGTTTGGATGCATCCTCCTGATCACCCAAACTAGGATCATCAGAGGAAACCATTCTTGCAGATCTACCAACCTTGTATAATCTTTTGAGCTTGTGAGTTCTTGATCCTCCTTTCTTATTATACTTATTAGACTCTCGTTTTAAACTTGTAATCTCTGAGCTTGTGCAGTCTTTGTGTTCTCCGGGTCAAGAAAACTCTTTGTTGTAATTGGCACAGAAATTCCGTCATTCCTTAAAGTTTCAGTCTATCCTCACCACTTCGAAGTGTGTTACCTCTTACGAGTAATGGATCATTGGAATGTTTAGATACATTCTCAGACCTAGTCTGAGAAATTGTATCCCTCATGGTTTCTTGGCGCCTGGGACCACCACCTGAACTAGTTCTTAGGGAACTTGGTTCATTAGGTGTTGCCTTGGATTGGGTCTTATTGATGTTACCCCTATCCTGCTCTGCATCTAAGCTAGTAGCAGTAGTGGCAGCCCTTTCCAAACTGTCATCCATCTCCTCATTGACAGCCTCATCTGCTACATTGTCTGTAGGACCACTAGACTGAGGTATCTCAGTGTCCTTTCTCTTAGGCCTCCTAGGTTTTTGTTTCTTTTGAGGTTGAGATGTTGATGGTTGAATAATAGTGGGTGTGTGATGGGGATCAGTGGGATTTGCTGAACCTTCACCCATTTCTTCTTGATGTTGTACCACCATTGTTTGAAATAAGGGTGTTTCTCTTCCAGAAAAGCCTTTCCCTACCCTTCTCATGTTTCCAAAAATCTTCTTAGTGTGAGAGGGTGTAACATAAATCCTTTTATGATTTGACATTCCTTCCAGTTGTTTCTCCAAAAACACTTGTACAAATCTTGGATACATCAAGAATTTACCAGACACATTCTCTAAGTTCTTCACCATACTTTCAAATATGTACTTTGAAAAGTTAAACTTCTACTTTGTAGCTAAATAGATTATTGCAGATGCCATAGTGCTACTAAACTTATTCCATGCAGTAGTCTTAGCACTTAGACATTGTAAAACAGTATGAATAAGAAATTTCCATTGAGGGGAAAAGAATGCCTTATAGAAAGTAAGTTTTTTATGAAACTTTCTCATACCTCATGAGTGTAAGCTCTTCAAAAATATTAGCATTGGGTAGACAATTAATACCTTCAGCATCTTCTGTTGATGATTCTTCTCACAATCATCTCAGTAATGATGTTCTTCTTTCCATCCACTAGGCTTGTAAATGTACTTCCTATGACAGTTTTCACCTTGACAGTAGCCCAGGAATTGTTCAATACATGAAATATAGATTGTAGGATTGATCGTTAGTGCATATCTTATAGGATTTGCATTCAGAAAATCCACTATCTGCTTAAACCCTTCACTTTCAGCGGGTTTAGACAAAAACTCGACCAAAAATTATGGTAATCAGAATATGTGGGTCGTAATGGTGTTGGGTTTTGATGAAATGTAAGTGTGGGTTTGTGATAGAGGTTATGGATTGAATGAAATCAATTAAATGAGTGATTGAAACCCTTAATCGAAGCATTAACGTTCAACAGCAGTAGTAAGTTATGCATGGAAGCATTAACTTTTAACTGGCAGTAGTAAGTAACCCAGCAATAGTAACTCAGCAGTAGTAAGTTATGCCTAACAGCATTAAGTTTATGCCTAGCAGCTTTAACTTTGAGTCACCAGCATTAACTCCAATTTCATTTCAAACACTCTGTCTTTTTTTAATAGATTCAACTCTCTTTCTGTTTTTCAACTCACCATTTCTCTCAATTCTTTTACTCACCAAATCACTCTGTCTGTTTTTATTTCACACAACTCTTTTTCTGTTTTTATTCTCACCAATTCTCTCAATTCTTTTTCTCAAATAACCATCTTTTCCATAATCAATCTAACACTTTCTGTAATTTTTCTGCAAAAATGTTGTCCACAAACCAAGAAAAATATAAGCCTTAGCTAATTTGTACTAATCACAGTATTAATTATACCCTAAAAAACATCTTATTATAACTAACGTATTAACTCAGAGTATTAAGTATAACTACAAGCACTTATTATACTTAACAACAAAAACTTTTTAATGACATGAATAACAATTCTTTTTCATTCGAAATTCTACATAAACATAAAGAGATAAAAGATTTTAGGTATTTAGCATTCCAATACTTACCAAACATATATTGAACTACTTACATCAAAAGCTATTTGTATGTAAATCTGCAACATTCTTGTCAATATGGTTGTTAACCATTTTGATTCTTTTTCTTTCATTTGCAATATACTAATTAAATGATGTTCTAAATCTCTATATGCTTTGGTTTTGAATGAAAAAAAGTTTTTTAATTATACAAATGGGTATATTTATTATAAATATAGTTCTTGGTATGCATATAATTATACCATAATCAAGTAGTTGATTCGGGAATCCAAAGCACTTGTCCACAAATACTTGAATGCATCTTACATATTCAGCCTCTATGGTGGAATTGCAACCACAGTCTGCTTCTTGCATTGCCATGAAATCAATCTACACCCAAGGAATTGACAACCTCCTGTTGTGGAATTCCTATCCAAGCTTTCTCCAGAATAATCACTATTAGTGTATGCTACCAAATCAAAAGGTAAATCTTTTGGATACCAAAGGCATAATTTAGGTTGACTTTTTAAGTATCTAAAAATTATTTTCACAACATGAAGATGTGACACTTTTGGGTTGACTTGGTAATCTTGAACAGGAAACACTGCAAACATATATCAGGGTCTTGATAGAAGTATGATACATAAATGAACCAATAATTGATCTATATAAATGATAACATCTACTTCTTCAAAATCTTCATTCCTTGAGAAAAGCTTTTGAGTTTCCATAGGTGTGCTTGCTGTCTTGACATCAGTTAAAACTAAATTTCTTCAAATCTCAGTCACTTTACTTGTCTTGACAATAAAATCCCATCCTCCTTCTGCTTACTGCAATCTAAGAATAATGTGTGTTAACCCATAAAACTTAATCTGAATAACTTCTTATGCATCATCTTCTTCAAACTCCAGTGCATAAGACTTCTTTGTAGAGCAAAAATGATATAATCTACATACACTTGATACTAAAGGAATATCACCTTTGTCCCTTCGATAAACAATGTTCTTGTCTTTCTTTCCTCTCTTTAAAACCCATTGTACAACAAATACGTTGACAGGTTTCATACCAAGATCTGGGAGCTTGATGCAGGCTCCATAAAGTGCCTTTTCTACGTTGTATACTTGCAAGGAAATCTGGAATCTTTAAATCTGGTGTTGTAAAAACATAAAACTTCCTCTCAATCTTACCATAAAGAAAAGCACTCTTTGAATCCTATCTGGTACCACCACAAAAGTCTCTTAAAATGAGGCTCTAGGCTATAAATTATGCCTAATTGCTTCAATGCTTGCAACAGGGGCTAAGACTACACATTGGTCATCCCTTCTTCTTTTGTGTACCCTTGAGCAACCAATCTTGCTTTATTTTTAATCACAATTCCTCTTTCATCCTTTTTATTCCTGAAGACCCATTTAGTGCCTATGGGCCTTTTGCCATTTGGTAAATCCACCAAGGTCCAAACCTTTTGTAATTTAAAAATGTAGAAGCTCATCCTGCATAGCATTTAGCTTAGCTTAGATCTGCCAATGCTTGGATTACCTTCATGGTTCTACTTGTGTTAAGAAGCAGGCACAACAAATTTGAAAGTCTTTATGGTTTGTTCTTTACTGAACTGAACTAAACAAACTATGTTCTTCCAATTCTTTGTCTTCTTTTGTTTGAGGTGCTGATTCAAGTATCCAATAAATTTGTTCAATGGATGATTTTAGTGTCCTCTGTAGTTGGAACTAGGACTGACAGGCATATATGCATCTATATTGTTTCATGTCAGGCCTCTGCACCAAACATCTTCATCGTATTGAATTAGACACTATCTATCCAAAGGAGGCATTTGGTTCATCATGGAAGGTTCAATGCATATTTTCCAATTCAACATTAATTATTTATGTTAGCAGCATTAACATTGTTTGTGAATGTTACATATCTTCTTCTCTTGATCTATTCCTTCACTATTTCTTGAATTTCATCTACTTCTTTCCATCATCACGTGAAGGTTTGAATCCAGCATCAGGAGAACTCTTTGAAATTTGAGAGAATGGTGGATCAACAGTCTACAATGGTAGCATAATGTAATCTTTGCGAGGCACTGACTCAATTCTAGATTTACATGCATCATCACATGCTTTGTACCTGCATTACCAAAGACTGATTCTTGCAACAACATGGCTTATTCCATTCATTGACTTGGTTAGTGACATCATATCAAAAAGCCAATTTGGTCCATTCTGCCAATATTAGGTGTATTCTCACTAAACTGGACATGCAGGTTCTCTTCAACTATCCTAGTTCTACTGTTGAATACTCTAAACGCTTTACTATTGATTGAGTACCCAACAAAGAATCCTTCATCAGCCTTACCTAAAACTTGGCCTAAGGTCTATGGTATTGAGGAATCTGTAAGAAGGACATCATATGGTCTATAAAGCCTAAGCATGGTTTTTCTACCAAGAAAAATTTCATAAGGGGTCTTGTTATGAGGCTTAGTTACTAATACCCTATTTTGCACATAGCAAGCAGTATTAACTGCTTCAGCCTAAAAAGTAGTAGGTAGCTTAGAATCAGCTAGCATTGTCCTAGCAGCCTCAATTAGTGTTCTATTTTTCCTCTCAGCTACTCCATTTTGTTGAGGAGTTCTAGCTATACTAAATTCTCTCTTAATACCTTTTCTCTCACAAAACTGATTCATCTCCTTATTCCTTGAATCCATTTCCTTTGTTACACCTAATTCCTTTACCCTTTGATCTATTAGATTTTCTACCTCTAGTTATAAAGGACTTAAGTATGCCACTA
This sequence comes from Tanacetum coccineum, assembly GCA_026074375.1. Classification (NCBI taxonomy): domain Eukaryota; kingdom Viridiplantae; phylum Streptophyta; class Magnoliopsida; order Asterales; family Asteraceae; genus Tanacetum; species Tanacetum coccineum. Next base: position 4,459 of record BQNB010140889.1, on the reverse strand, counting down.
GTCTCATCTTTAGTAGCTAGAAAGAAAACCAACTAAACCTACTGTTAATATCTGTGACATTGGTGTTACATCTTTTTTAGTTATTCTTTTTACTAATGTTAGACCAAACAAATCCTTGTGAGTACTTATGCAAGGGTTGGCTGATTGAATTACTGTTTTTGGATCGTACTAGAAGCTCTATGTTGCTTTCCCTTTTGACAAGCAACACAGGTTTGATTATTTTCAAAAAGTTTTGAGGTAAAACTTTATAGATTTCCTTAATCAGTTTTATTCATCGTTTGAAATTTATGTGGTCTAAGTTCCTATGCCAAATTTATGATTCATCAGATGTGGCTTTTGCAAAGAGACAAGTTAGACCTCCTTTAGGAACAATATTCTTTAAATCAACACTATACATATTGTTCTTTCTAGGAACTTTAAGTAAAACTTGACTTTCATCAGTTAACTTAAAGTTTGGAGATAAAACAATACATTCAGTGTCATTAAAGAGAACACTATTCTTTTTGTCACACATTTGTGAGACACTAAAGAGGTTAAAATTTAACTCTCTTACAAAATACACATTCTCAAAATCTAAATTACCAGTTTTGATTGTACCTCTGCCTGTGATTTTCCCTCCTTTGGGGTTACCTCCAAAGGCAACATATCCTCCATCTATCTCTTCATAGTCTGTAAGATAGGACATGTTCCCTGTCATGTGCCTTGAGCATCCACTATCAATCACTCATTGATCCTGTAAATCCATTTGTGGATTGCCCTGCACATTAGATAAGAAAATCAGCTTCTTTTGGGGACCCAAGCCATCACTGACTTGGATCTGCCTTGTGCATCAACATAATCAAACTTCTTTAGGGTGATTGATGCACTGTTGTGTTTAGAAACATGGTCTAAAACTTTATTCTTTGGTTTCCAAACCCAACAAGCTGAGGCCTTAATAGCATTAACATTATTTCCCTTAACAGCATTAACTACTGCTTTTGGCCTAGCAGCATTAACTACTGCTTTTGGCTTAGCAGCATTAACTACTGCTTTTGGCCTAACAGTATTAACATTTTTATCCTTAACAGTATTAACCCTCTGATTAAAATTACTGTTTTTAAATGTTGTATTCTTATGAATGGGCCTCTTAACAGTTGAATGTGCTGTTTTAGAAAGATATGACATTGGTCTGGCAGCATTCACTGTTGTTTTTGTGTGGGCAACATTAACTTGTCTAGCAGTATTAACTGATACTAAACCAGACTTCATTAGTACTGCTCTTGGAACTATGTTCTTTTTAACACAGGGGTGAGTCTTTTTAGCAAAGTTTTGATGATTCACCCTTTGAGCATTGTTCCAAATAGGTTTTGTATTTTGAAACTGTTTTTGATTCACCTTTTTACAATCTACCTGCAAGTGATCAAAACTTCCACAAACATAACAAGCTTTATTAAACATCTCAAAATTACTTCCTAATCTTTGAGACATCATATTATTCTAGTTTCTTTGATTGCCTCTAGGAGTATGAATGTTTTGCCTATTTTGCTCAACATGATTGACAGTTTTCCTAGCAGTCTTTTCTTGCTATTTAGGTTTGACAAACTCTATCTTAGCAAAACTAGGCTTAAATGTTTTCTTTTCAATCTTAGCCTGAGGCACATCATCTTCCTCATTATCAGACACCCAATCCTTAATAATTGGAGCACCATTATTCTTCCTAACTGCTTTAGGCTTTGCTTCACTAGCCTTAGCTTCACTGTTCTCAGCTACAGGCTTAATAACTATAGGCTCACTTGTAAACTCTTCTAAACCAGAGAATGAAAAATCAGGTTTTAGAGGCATAAAGTTTCCTGTATAGGGAGGTGGAACAACATTATACCCTAAACCTATTTTGTACTTATCAACTATCTGACAGTCTATTAGTTTGCTTAAGTTTTTAGATGAATTCTCAAAATTTTCTACTGTTAGCTGAATTTCATCTTATTGTTTTTGAGCCAGTTCTAACTTCCTTCTAAGCTCTATAATGGCTACTTCTCTTAAATGAATCTCACGTTTTAAGACATTGATATCTTCCTTATAAACAGACTTGTTTTTCTTATAAACTAGAAGTCTTGCTTCTACAGACTCTAAACCTGTTTTATAAGCAATAACATTTAACTTAGATGTCCTTAAGTCTTTTAACAGTTGTTCATTTTGTTCTTTAAGAATTTTAACATTTTCCAAACAAGATGATGAACAGTTTGAATCAGTAGACACCTCAAAGTTAGAACTTGTAGAAGAGTAAGCCATGAGTGCAAAGTTAGTTGGACCTTCTTCTGCTTGATCACTCCAATCATAACCAGAACCATCACAAGACACCAAAGCATTAGAAGTAGTTGTCTCCACTGGCACAACCCTTCTTGTGTTCTCCCTATTCTTGTTTTCTTGGTTCTTGGAAGCCTACACTCCCTTGCAAAGTGTCCCCTTTTGTGGCAGTTGTAACACTCTACCTTGGACTTATCAAACCCAATGGTCTCAGTACCATTCACAGAAAACTTCCTTCCAGTGTTCTTCAAGAATCTCCTTGCCCTCATTGTTAGCATAGCCATCTGCCACCTTAAATCCATCTCTTCTAAATCATCAGGATGAATTTGTTACAAGTCCTCATTGTCAAGTTATGGACTATTTGGTTGACTTGCAAAGAAAGCACAAATGACAGCATCACTTAAGTTGTCAATTGTTGTTGAGTTAACAGCAGTAGCTTGAGTGCCTGCGTAGTAGCACCATGTAGCAGTATTAACTGCTCTATTTGTATTGCTGTTTGCGGACACAAAGGTTATGTTTTGTGTGTTTGTGATTGAGCTTGATGTCCCTTTAACCTCTGGTTCATAGATATTCAGGTTGTTGTAAAAGATCTCATGCTTAATGGTATCTATCGCAGGCATTGTTCCTCATACAAAGGTATGTGTGTTCCATTCTGGTGACAGTTTCTTAATACTATCTACAGGTGTTTTCAAACAATCATCTTTTGTGAGATACTTCTACATATGCCCAAATTTGCACCAATGTTTAGAAAGCTCCTCAATGACAAGGATAAGATAATTGAGTTGACAAAGACACTAGTGAACGAGAATTGCTCGGCGGTTATCCTAAAAAAGTTTCCCGAGAAACTTGGGGACCCCGGCAGATTTCTTATACCATGTGATTTTCCGGAGATGAATGAATGCTTAGCCTTAGCCGATCTCGGCGCAAGCATTAACCTAATGCCTTTCTCCATTTGGAAAGAACTAAGTCTCCCAGCTTTGACCAAAACCCGAATAACTAAGTCTCAACACCCTTCATAACTGTTGTGTTTGGAAGAGAGTTACCATTTTCTATGACCTCCCATAGAGCATAGTCAATCATCTGGATGTACTGTTCTATTCTCATCCTTCATAACTCAAACTCACCAGGCTTGAGCATAGGTACTTTAGATGCAGCTACCATATGTGCAGATTCAGAATCCATAACTTCTAGCAAAGAGATCTTGTGTATTCAAATAGGTTCTTTTTACTCAAAGCTTCTCAACAAGCTCTGATACCACTTGTTGATCCCAGTTGTAGAATATCTCTTGTTGAATTCTACTTCAATTAGATCGAATTCCTTAGCTTGTATAAGGTTTAGTTATATTAGATAAATCTAACACAACTATAGTAGAAACTTTGTTTGAATGTACTAAAGATTATGCGAAATCTAATCTTTAATAATAAGAAGAATTCTTCAATGAAACAGTAACACAAGAACACAATTTAACCAACAATAAAAGCTCCAATATTATTATTACAAATAATACGAATACTCTCTTAGTATTAGGGTTACAAAACCTTAAAGCTACGAATTCTAGATGAAATTGTACATCTAACTCTATGCACTTGGTCCTCCTTTTATACACCAAGGAGTCCTAGTCGGCTTACAATATATTCCTAAAACTTAGAATATTCACTATGATCTATTCTATAAATAACTCATTTTTATCACGTAAGTATTCTTGATCTCCAATCAATCTTTATCCTTTCTCTTTCTTTATCCTTTGACAGTAGAAACTCTTTCAACGGTCTTAATCCTTGAGTAGTTGTAACTTTTATACTAGCAGCATTAACTTATAACACCAGCAGTAGTAACTGTGTATAAGTAGTAGTAACTACTTAGAATATTTCCTTCATTCTTCACCAGTAGTACTAACTTTACTCAAGCAGTACTAACATATACTAGCAGTAGTAACTAGCAGTACTAATATACACTAGCAGTACTAAGTTACACTAGCAGTAGTAACTAAGTTACACTAGCAGTACTAACTACTTATCATATTTTTTATTCACAAACCTGAGCAGTCTTAACTTCCACTAGCAGTAGTAACTTCCTCTAGCAGTAGTAACTTTGTACTGGCAGTCTTAAACACTTAGAATGATTTTCCTTAGCAGCACTAACTTTGACTAAGCAGCATTAATATCCATAAGAGCAG
>BQNB010140888.1:0-17348 GCA_026074375.1 Tanacetum coccineum | reverse complement strand
ATATTAATGCACGGAAGAAAATCAAAGTAAGTTGTAACTTTTGTAGATGACATGTATTATATTAATGCTTTCATCACATTTTTACCAAAGCTTTGTAATAAATATCTAAACTAGGCCAGATGCATTCAGATTCGACAAAAGTAATTCTTTATGAAGCGAATATTTGTAACACTTAGTCTTAGGTCCGGATATAGGGCGTGCTTGATACTGCATTTTAAAAGTATGATTCTGACATAGAATAGTCACAAGCACACCAGTTGTTACTAAATGAGTTGCAAGGGATTATTATTGTTTGAGATTTTACATAATGAGCAACTCAAGCTGATATGAAATAACAAAAAGACTAAATCTCTAAAACTGTGTATTGATCAAGTATGTCGTCCCACTGTACATGCAGTAACTCAAAATTTCTAACTTTGTGTCCGAGTCAAAACAGGTCGGTACGGGGCGACCAAAAAAGCCTTTCGTCTATAACCTTTTTAACTAATTAACATATATATTATGTTTAAATTTGATTAAAAGTTTTATTGCATTATATCACAGGCAATATAGCATTTATAATCTAAAACTAGATCTTTGGCTCCAATTTATAATATACTGTGTTTAGTTTATTCAATTTGAATGTAGGATTGGACTGGAAGGAAATATGGTGTTGGTTTGAAGCATGGAAATGAGATCATGTACCAACATTTGAAGTATTGGTTAGGGACCTGACATGGTTACAGAGTTGAAGCGGTATGGTGCAAGCTCTAAGCTCGATTATGCATTGGTATTCTGGAATTCAAGATTGGAGCATGAACACATAAGGCTGGTCAACAAGTTTCGGTAAGGACATATAACTTGTGACATGTTTGCAGAAATTGGTCATTTTGCTATTCCATCCGCCAAAAAAGGATGCTTGGTTTATGCTAATTATTTGAACCATACATTTAAAAACACCAAACACCCATTAGTATTTAAATCTTTGGAAACTCCTATATTCAATTGTTTTTAAAATTATAGCATTTTGTTGCAGGTCGTAAAATATCACTTTTTGCATCTTTCTGTGAAGCATGTTCTCTTTTATGTTGTCAAATCCGTGCTATTATAGGTATGATTTTTTACTCCAATTCCAGCTGTATTTAAAGTTAAATGTGGCAAATTTGATCTGCATACTTATAAATGGGTCAAATGATGTAATTGTATAAACTGGACTAATTAGAATTGGATAATCATTTATAGCAAAAACATGTTAATGATGTTTGTTTGCTCCTTTACTGTGTAGATCTATGTGAATAAAGTTTATTCCAGCTACTCCTAAGTCAATAATTCAAAACTTATATTTGTCCCTTAAATGCAGCATCCTCAGGAGTGCTTTGGAAGAGAATATGATGTTCATTGTCATATTCAGTTCCACCTTGCACAAACAGATGAGCAACAATACTGTGACACACTTCTCGATGGTTGGATAATGTCAAAATGCCCACGTGCAATTCAAGAGCTAAAAGCTTTAACAGCCACGCTCTCTGAACCAATGAAGAAAAATGTTTACTTTAGTAAAACTATTGATATCAGTTACTTAGACTATTTTTTATCGGGCCAAATTGGATATGTCAGGATTTAAGCTTGGTGAGAATGTGCATCGAGAAGTTTATTCCATTAATGAACATGTATCCTCTGTTCTTTGTTTGTTAACAACTTATTTTCTTTACTTCAGGAATTGCATTTATGTGCCTTAAATATATGTCATAACTATCATTCAATATAAAATTAGATACTTATAGGAGGGTTATAATGAGATTGAAATTGACATTTCAGGATTGAAAGTGAACAATGACCAAGCGCATCAACAAGTCAAGCAGGCTGAAACAAATCCACCAATGGAACTCTTATGACACTCAAAAGTAATGTTTCTCTTTCTACATAAATGTTTATATTGGCATTATGTAGATAGTTGTGAAAAATGACCTAACTGAACACCGGTATGTGGAACCACTAACTAGATAATACGCCTAAATTTTAATAAATGACTATCTTTGTGTACTTATTAAAAGCATTTTGCAGGTTTTGACGTCTAATCCATATCAGGATCAACATTATGCAGAAATGATGACTTACGGAACACACAGGTGAGAACAGGACACACATTTCATTGCAACAATACATTTTCATAATGATAGTCAACATTGATATTCTTTTATCTCATGAAAACTTTGATACCTGGAGAGGTGCATTGGTCCCTCATTTTGCAATACATTTCCATTTTTAAGCCAAAAAAGTCTTCTGACTCTTGTGTCAGACGTCATATTCACCTTAATTCGGAAGCAGTTTGAGTCATAGATCAATAATACTAGACATTCATTATCATTTGAGTCTTGAAAACTTTGTTTCTTAGCATATATTTGTGTGTAACTAAACGCTTCATTATCGTTTAAATATATATTATACTATATGTTTTTCAATTGTTTTTTTCATTCTTCTGTATTTTTTTCATGAAGCTAGCCCGCCCCGGGCGGGCTATGTGACTGGTGTGTGTATATATATATATATATATATATATATATATATATATATATATATATATATATATATATATATATTATTATATATATATATATATATATATATATATTTATACATTTCTATATATATATAGTAGACCTTTCTTTTCAGAACTTTCTCAGCGCAGCCATCGGACGAAATCAGATGTGAGAAACACCAAAACATTCATGCACGCCTTCATAATTGTTTTTTTGCACGCTATGTTCTAAAAAACAACATATATGTTTTAAAAAACCATAGTTGTTCTAAAAATTTATTGATAGAAATTGAAATATACAAAATTTATCTTCTGGTAGTGTGCATGTATGTTCTTATAAGGCGTGCAACAACAATATTGCGGCAATGTGTAAAGTTTTTGTGAAAGAAAAGGAAAAGTTCATGATGATACCGAAGAACATAGGTGGATTATTACGATTATTGATGATTTTCATGTATTTTTTTGATTTTTAAAAGGCGTGCATGTATGTTTTTGGTGGTTCTGTCAGTTCTCGCACTAAGATTGGTTCTGAAAAGAAAGTCCCCCTATATATATATATATATATATATATATATATATATATATATATAATCTAGTTAAAATGGTGTAGGTGCTTAAAGTTGTTAAAGTGAGAAGCAATAAAAATTGGACAAATATTATATTATTTAATTAGTTGTTGGTCCGTGTATGATTTGTTGGTTTGTGTACGAGTTGTTGGAGGTTTTGGTTCGTGTACGAGCAATTGGTTCGCGATTTTTAGTAATACAAGTTTCTTGTGTATCAGTTGTTTATCATAGTTTAGCATTTATTTATTAACTCATATGTAACTTGTAAGAGTGTATCATTCAATTTGCGAATAAAATATATATTTCTATTAATAGTCTTTTGTAAAGCAAAATTATGTATCATACGTATCAGCTAGAAATGATGGCGGATCAAGTTTTTTTGTGGTTGTACATCAATTTTTATGTATAAGATTTAATTTTATGTATCTACTATTAATTAAAGACTTTTTATCATAAAAAGAATTAGAAGGATTTTTGACCCTTGATTGATGTAGATTAAAGTATCATCTTAATTAAGTCTAGAAGGACAAAATAGCATTTTCATAAAAAAAGAAAATATCTTTAACAACCTCTGGATGACCATTCTACGATACTCTCTCTCTCTACAAACCAGCGCTCTCTCTCTCTCTCTCTCTCTCTCTCTTAACAAATCTGAAACCCAAAAATCATTCAAAAACCATGTAAATTCTTATCAAAATAATTTAAAACATCTCTTTGATCATTCCAAAAACTCTACAATCTTCTCCTCTTATCAGATTCTTCAATCGATCATTCAAAAAAGTGGAGTAAAACTATGATTTAAAGCAAAGAAAGCTTTAATCGATCATTTAGTTGATCAAAATGGCGTTTAAAAGAATTTGTAAGTAAGCTAAACCTAATTTTATTCTTATTATTATTTTAGTAATAAAAATGCCCAAATTTTATGCATTATTTTTGAAAAAATTTGCAGCAAAAAAAGAAAAGGACGGAGAGTATCAATTACTATCTCCATGTCAGATAATGAAGAACAACAAATGAATAAGAGGACAAAAAAGCTACATGATCGTCCCTAAAAACGGCTAATTATAAAGGTATGGTCTTATTTAACTTAAGATTGATTTGATAATAACATAATTTATACTAATGTGTGTATTAGATTTGATTAATCATGTTTTTGTGCATTAATTGATATCTATGTATGCATTGGTTTCATATAATACTGGTTTGAATGTTATATGTTTGTTTAATCTTCATTTGCACACGTGTTTGATGCATTTAATAGCTTTGCCTAAAAGCGCATTAGTTTTCATAAGAGTTTAAGAAAAGTTATAAATACCTAAGATCAACTTGATATCGGTATAAACCTGATTTGATGCATTTAATAGCTTTTCCTAAACGCGCATTAGTTTTTGTAATAGTTTAGGCAAAGCTATTAGATGCATAAAATATCAGTTTACAAGCTGATTTTGATGCATTACTTTCCGTAAGAGTTTAGGCAAAGGTAAGATGAAATAAAAAGACTTTTTTTCATAAAAAGAATAAGAAAGATTATATACCATTGATTTAAAATCAATGATGTAGATTAACTATCATCCTAACTACCTATTAAGGGTATAAAGTTAATTTTCACAATCATCTTCTAACTAACTTATGATAAAACATTAGCTTCTTTTCTTAATCTTAACAGACGATACTTTCTCTCATTTTCTCTTGATTTAAAACTACAATCATCTTGACTATTCCATTCATATCTAGACTATTAAGAAAAACTACAATTACAATTTTTAACCAAACATACCTGATGATACTTGTTGAACCCAAACTCTGGATCTATACCTTTGGTTAAAAGGTTATTATTATCTTGGATAATCACAAGATAACAATGTGAGAAACTTTGTTAAAGGTTTCACAAAAGACTATGCGGAATCTAGTCTTAAGTGATTAAGAAGTATGAATAACAATGAGAAATTAATTGAACAATGGATTCACAAAAAGCTTTAATATTATATTGATAATACGAGTACTTTAAATAGTACTGGTGTTACAAAAACCTTAAAGCTATGAGGAGTTTTAGACTATGAGATGTGTATGTGAATGAACTACTTTTCTCTATACCCTAGGACCTCCTTTTATACACCAAGGAGACCTAATGGGCTTACAATACTTTCCTAAGTATTCAGTCAAATACATTAATTACAATAAATACATTCTAAACATAGGCATACACATCTTTGACTATTAGCTGTCAGCAGTGGAATAGATCTTCAAGCAGTGGCAACATCTTCTCTTAGCAGTGGAAACTTCATCTCTTGCAGATTTCTTCTAGCAGTGGGAAAAATCCTTCTAGCAGGGGAAACCAAGATACTAGCAGTGGGAATGCCTTAGCATTTTATTCCCAACAATCCTCCCCTAAACTTGATTCTTCATCTGCTTGATCAAGTTTCTTGAATAAAATGTCATACCTTGAAGAGGATGCTTCAAACACTTCATCATTGTCTCTGATTTGCAATCTTGTAGATCTTTTTAATAAGCTCATTTGCGTGATCTGAATAGCATTCCACTTGCAGTTTGTTACTAATCATTAATAGTGCTATTCCTACAGATAGAGGATAATCCTTTTCCCTTAGCATGAATAACTCATATCCTTTATCTGTTGTAACATGATGAACCCCACTCAACTCATATAGCTTCCATTGCAGTGGTTCATGCATCTTCTTGAGTTGTTTCCATAATGAATCTTGATTATCAGGTTCATATAGTCTCTTAAGTTCTACCCACAGCTCCATCTCCTTTGGATCTTCAAGCTTCCCAGATTCTTGAAGTTCTTGAGCCATCTTCCACAAAGTATCTAAGTCTTTTCTATCAACTGCTTTTACCAGGTCTTCAAAGGATTGATATAACTCTGTGAATTCACCAACTCTGATAATTTTCCATCTCTTTAGCTGACCTTCTGTATGGACATACCACCCAAGAATTGGTCTCTTTACTACCAAAGTTTCAGGGTAGACTTCTTCAACTGAAATAACCTGCATCATTGTTTCAATCTGTTCTTTAGAGAGTCCTTGAGTCTTTGATTTCTTTGAAGGTTCTTGAGATAATTCTTCTCCAGATCTCTTGACTCCTTTGCCTTTTGGTGAGAAGTCTATTGGCTCAAAGTGTTGTATGCTTTCCCAGACAGGAATGAATTCTGCTTCAATTTGATCAAATGTCATCCCCTTAAAATGCTTAGCTTTCCAATTATTGTGACTTCTGAGAACAGCCATGTAGAACTTTTTTCTTGCAGCCTTTGTAGTCAATTTTTGTTGTTGATCTTTAAATCTCTTGACATGACTCATTCGCTGTTGATAATCAAGAAGTACCTGAATTAATTCAATCTTTTCTTCTAGTAAAAGATCTTCTTGATGTTGTTCATACTCTTCCATGTGCTTGTTTACAGCTTCATCACTCCTATCTAGATCTTTAATCATTGCTTGAAGTTCTCTTTCAGCCTCAATTCTTGCAATTCTTTCATCTATAGCAAACTGCTCTTTTCTCCTTTCATCTTCTAACTCAAACTTCTCAGCTAACTCTCTTGCCAATTGCTCACTTCTTAAATCTTTCTTTGATTTCTTGGGAGACTCTTCTTCTACCATCTTCTCCTTTCCTTTTCTTCTTGTAACAACAGTTGAAGTAGATAGTGAAGGTATTGGACTTACAGTGGGAACAGCAGGTGAATCCAGTACACTGGTAGTGGAAAAAGTTACACTAATAGTGGAAACAATTGTACTAGCAGTGGGAACCTGTTGAGTGGCAGTGGCATTAACACCAGTCTTTGATACATTAGCTAAAATGTTTGCAACTCCCATGGATGTCAACACATTAGCAAGATCTCCTGTGCTCTCACTATCTTTATCAGTTGATTTACTGGCCTCCTTCTCAGGTGTAGCTTCTTCTCTATGAACTTCCTCTTCTTCTCCATGAGCATATTCCTCCCCTTGATCCTGAACTCCTCCCCTGTTTGGAGCATCCTCTAAAATGTCTTCTTGCCTGCTCTTCTTTCCATCTTTAAGATGCTGAACCCTAGTCTTCAAATGTTTGATTTCCAGGGCCCGAGCCTTGATTGTTTTCTCCATATTAGTCACTTTGGTCTGAAGATTGGTACAAAAAGCCATCAATCTAATAAGAGTGGGTTGCATACTATCCTCATCAACTCCAAAGGAAGTAACCCTTGGAGGTAAATCACAGGAAATAGCAGAGGACTTAGCTATGTTTTCCCTGCCCTGTCATGCATCTAAGCCAGAGACAGTAGTGAAAGCCTCTCCATATCTGACACCTCTTGAAAGAGATGCAGGCTCATCTGCTCCAGTTCTAAGTGCTTTAGACTGAGCAATCCGTATAGCACTTCTTGTTAACCTAGTGGGTGTGGAAGTTGTAGTAGGAGTTGGTGTTGTAGAGGGAAGTAGAATTGAAGAAGTAATTTGTGGAAGGGTTTGAACAGGTGAAAGTGAAGTATGAGGAACATTAGTTGTTTCAATTTGAGGTGGAGGTGAGGGTGTGTGATGGGGCACAGGGGGTTGCTCTGTCCCGTCACCCTGTTGAACAATCATGTGGTCAAAAAGACCAATATTATGACCAGAAATGCTAGGGCTGTTGACCCTCAAAGTAGTAAAAACTTTTGAAGTATGAGAGGGTATTGGATAAATAATTTTGTGTGTAATAGCCCCGAATTCACTCATGTTTAAACAGATTGCAAGAAATCTTGGATACATCAAAAATTTGCCAGTTTTTCGTTTAATATTTGAAATCATTTCATCCAAAATCATTTTCGAAAAATTATAAGTCCTTTGAGTAGCAAAACATACAATAGCAGTGGTAATGTTGCTACTGAACTCATTAAAACCAGTACTCTTAGGACTTAAACATTGCATAATTGTGTGAATTAAAAACTTCCACTGATGGGTAAATTGACCCTTTTGAAATGAAATCTTTTGATTTTCTGAAATATTATAACCCATCAGTGGAAGGTTTTGAAAAACCTTAGTGGTGGGCAAAGTATCAATACCTATTTCATCATTTAGAAGAAGAGACCTTCTAATTGACAATTCAGTAATAGTCCTTTGCCTACCATCAATAGTAGCAATAATATGTGCTTCTCCATTAATTATTTCAGTCCTAGCGGTGGACCAAAACTGTTTAATGTGTAAAGCATAGATAGTAGGGCGAACCTCTAAGGCATACCTGATATGTGAAGCTCGGAGGAAGTCTACTATCTGGTGAAAATCTTGATTATGCTCTGTTTTCTCCAAGTTTGCCACCATATTGTGGTAATCGCAAAACACAAGACGACTCATGGTGAATTAGTTTATGAAAGTGATTGGTTTAGTTTTAGATAGTTATGTTGGTACTGAGGGCAGCAGTGATTGAGAGTATATAACCTTTTACGAGTAAAAAGATAAGATGAATCAAGATAATTACGAAGATAAGATTTATAGAAGTAATAGAAGTATCTTGATTTATCTTTGACTAAGGTTATATAGCAAGAAAAATGCCTAAAAACTCTCAACGACTATTTAATTAATGCAACAAACTTTTGAGCCCAACAGTGCCAACAGCTATATTGTCAGCGGGAAAATAGTCAAATGGTCAAACAGTGGAAACTTAACATTAGCAGTGGGAAAATTTGGTCTAGCAGTAGGAAATATTCCTAATGGTAAAAACTTTACTTTAATAATCAAAAAGTAAGCCTACCCTATCCATACATACACACTTGCCAACGCAAGATAGATACGCATGAATTCATGAGTCCTTTGCTCGCTAATTGACCCATAAAGAAAATTGATACACATATTTACCACTGTCCCCTTGTTAACCCAATTAAAAATTTCCCTTAGTCACCACCCTACCACATCCATGCTAAGTCAGTTGTCTTGGCAGTGGGAATTCTTTCTCCAATAGTTAGGTATCCAAATGTCACAGTACATCTTATGCACACTAGGAACGCCTAGGGAGACAAAAGAGCAACTCTTGTGAACCAAATGCATACATAACCCATGAATGAGATATCACACTACAGTGCCTCAAAGATTAATGATTCTAGCAAGTATTGAAACTGGCCTTCATAATCAAATAACCCTTACTCACCAGTGGGGATAGTCTAAGACTGGCCATGAGTATTCTATGAATACCCTAATCCTAAAGGTGATCTTAACCCAAACCTAAGATATTTGACTTACATATGAGATACAAATGATGCTGGTATACCACAGAGATTTCTTTATGACATGCTCAACCTGCAGTTGTTAGTCCAAAACCAAGAAAAACACTAACAGTGGAAACTTGTCCCCATCAGTGGAAAAATTTACACTGGCAGTGGAAACTTAACAGAGGAAAAATGACTAACAGATGCAATTTATACTAGCAGTGTGAATACTAATTAAGCAAATAATAGTGCAAATCCTACAAAATATGTACAAAACATTAAGAATAAGACTTTTTAGGGGTTAATCATACCAATACTTACAACCAAGTATTAAAATCTTCCCACATCAAAAGGTTTTGTTAAAAGATCTGCTACATTGTCATCTGTATTGATGTGTTCCACACAGATTAACTTTTTATCATAGCAATCTCTTATAAAATGATGTCTTATATCTATATGTTTTGTTCTTGAGTGATAAACAGGATTTTTAACAATACAGATTGCACTATTATTGTCAATAAAGATTTTAGTATTCATAAAATTATACCCATATCCAGCAACTGGTTCTGAATCCAGAGAACTTGTCCACAGCCACTAGCCGCGGCTACATACTCTGCTTCAGTTGTGGAAGTGGCCATAATTGTCTGCTTTTTGCATTGCCATAAAATCAATCTTCTTCCCAAAAACTGACAACCACCAGTAGTGGACTTCCTATCTTGATTATCACCATCATAGTCACTATCAGAATAAGCCACCAAGTCGAAAGGAGAATCTCTTGGATACCAAAGACCCAATTTAGGTTGTCCTTTTAGGTAACTAAAAATTCTTTTAACAGCATGTAAATGACACTCCTTAGGTGTCACTTGGTGTCTTGCACAAACACATACAGCAAACATGATATCTGGCCTTGATGCAGTAAGATACATAAGAGATCCAATCATGGATCTATATAAATGAAGATCCACATCCTTGCCAGGTCCTTCCTTACCCTAGGAATTCTCCCTATCCATGGGTGTTTTTGCTGCTCTAATATCATTATACCCAAATTTCTTGAGTATATCTCCAACATACTTATCCCGGGAGATAAAGATACCATCTCTTTTCTGTATGACTTGAAGACCAAGAAAGAAATTGAGCTCCCCCATAGCATTCATCTTGAATTTTTCATGCATGAGATACTCAAATTTTGTGCAGAGTTTAGCATTAGATGATCCAAAGATGATATTATCAACATATACTTAGACTAGAAGAAAGTCCCCTTTGTATTTCTTGATGAAGAGTTTGATCAATAGTGCCTCTTTCAAACCCATTATCCAAAAAGTACTTGGATAATGTACCATACCAAGCTCTAGGGGCTTGTGTAGCCCATACATTGCCTTATCAACTCTGTAGACTTTGTGTGGAAATTCTGGATCTTCAAATCCAGGAGACTGCTTTACATACACTTTTTCATCTATTGTACCATACAAGAAGGCACTCTTGACATCCATCTGATAAACTGTAAAGCCCATAAAAGATGCATAGGCTAAAAATAGTCTAATGGCTTCAATCCTTGCAACAGGTGCAAAGACTTCTTCATAATCAATGCCTTCTTCCTGAGTGTGACCTTGTGCTACAAGCCTAGCGTTGTTCCTGATAACAATTCCCCTCTCATCCCTCTTGTTTTTGAGAACCCATTTGGTGCTAATTGGTCTAACACCTTTTGGACAGTCAACTAATACCCAAACATTTTGAATTTTAAACTGTAGAAGTTCTTCCTGCATGGCTTCTACCCAGCTTGGATCTGAAAGGGCATCTTGTATCTTCTTGGGTTCTTCTTGTGAAAGAAAACATGAGAAAAGACATAACTGTAAGAACTCAGGATCTGTCTTCTGATGAATAGTAGCAATGAAACCTTGTTCTTCTTTGTTTTTGACTCTGTTTCTTGTTTGAACAGGAGAATCAATAGGGCCAATGATTTGATGATGAGGATAAGTTTTGTTGATTCTAAGAGTAGGAACAGGACTAACTTGAATAGAGGTGTCCAAATTACTATAGTCAGCTACCTTTTCCCTCAGATTTACTGGATTTCTTGAGTCTCCAAAGTAGTCTCCCAATCTGTTTTCAAGTGACATAGCATTTCCCAATGATGGTTCTTGATGATAACCTCCCCTTGAAATAATTCTAGAGCCACTAGAGGTAACAGTGGAAATTGGTATGCTAGCAGTGGTTACAGTTGTATTAATAGTAGGAACCTTAGTTTCCACTGTTAGAGGTAGATTGGGCTCCTCTTGATCATTATTAATATCATTGCTAATGGCAGGGTGAAGATTTGAACTAACAGTGGGAAGACTAGTTTCCACTGTTGGTTGTAATTCATCCTCCATAGCAGTGTGATCTTTTGAAGTAGCAGTGGGAATTGAGTTTCCACTGCTTTCAGGAGCATCAGTATTGTAAGCATTTTCTTTGGTAGAATCATTCTCTTTTTCACATAACCTTGTAGAATCACTGGATATCTCCACATGAGCTTCTTAAAACCAGTTTGGAAGTTCAATGATTCTAAGTGAGGACACATTATCCTTTCCAGCTTGATTGATATCTTCTTTAGTACCTACACGATTAGAAGAGATATTTCCTGCAACAACTGGAACATAATTCATTGATTGGGTTAGAGAATCAATATTAAACAGCCAATCAGGACCAGTCCCCTTTTAAGAGATTTATTTTCCAAAAAGTCAACATGCAGGTTTTCTTCAACCTTCTTTGATCTCTTATTGAATACCCTAAAGGCTTTGCTAGACATAAAGTACCCAACAAGATAACCTTCATCCCCTTTAGCATTAAATTTCCCCAAATTATCTAAGGTATTGAGAATCAACACATGACATCCAAATGGTCTTAGGAATCCTATGGCAGGTGATCTCTCATTAAAAAGTTCATAAGGAGTCTTGTTATGAGATTTGTTGACCAATACCCTGTTTTGAACATAGCAAGCAGTGTTAACTGCTTCAGCCTAGAATGTTACAGGGAGTTTGGCATCAGCCAACATAGTCCTTGCAGCTTCAATAAGAGTCCTATTTCTTCTTTCAGCTACTCCATTCTGCTGAGGTGTTCTTGCATTGCTGAATTCTCTTTTAATACCTTTTCTAGAGCAAAAATCATTCATCTCCTTGTTTCTGAATTCCCCCCCATTATCACATCTGATGATTTTTACCTTTAGGTCTTTTAGATTTTCTATTCCAGTTATAAAGTCCCTAAGAATACTAGATGTTTCATTCTTAGTCTTAAGGAAGAAAGTCCAAGTAAACCTAGAAAATTCATCAATCACCACTAAGCAGTACCATTTATGGTTAAGGCTACTTACAGAAGTAGGGCCAAATAAATCCATGTGCAAAGTGTGAAGGGGTTTGGAAACAGAACTAACCAATTTGGACGTACAAGAGGCTTTGTGTTGTTTTCCTTTCAAACAGTCAACACAAGAATGGTCATTTTCAAAGCTTTTGGAGGGCATTCCTCTAACTAGGTTGTCCCTAACCAGTTTATTCATTATTTTAAAGTTCAAATGACCTAATCTCCTATGCCACAACATACTTTCATCAACAGAAGCTTTAGCTACCAAACAGGTCAGATTCTTGTGAGGAACAATGTTCTTTAGGTCGATAGAATACATGTTTTGTTGTTTAGGAGTCCTAAGCAACACATGAGAGTCATTTTCAAGCCTAAAGTCCTTATCCAACACTATACACTCAGAATCAGTAAAAAGAACACTGTTTTTGTTGTCACAAATTTGAGACACACTAAACAAGTTATACTTGAGATCTTTCACAAAATAGACATTTTCAAATACAAGTTTACCAGTCTTAATGATTCCTTTTCCAATAATCTTCCCACCACCTTGTCCAAAGGATACATATCCATCACATGGCTCAAAATTAGATAAATAGGATATGTTCCCTGTCATGTGCCTTGAGCAGCCACTATCCTAAAAACCTTTGTCATCAATATTTACCTGTGGTTTGCCCTGCACATATAAGAAGAGAATTAGTTCTCTTTGGGGACCCAAGCCATTACTGACTTGAGTCTGCCTCGTGTATCAATGTATTGATATTTGTTAAAAATCACTGATACACCATTGGTATTTAAACCCTTATTATTATCATTTTGTTTGGGTTTCCATATCCAACGAGCTGAGGCCTTAACAGCTTTTCCCTTATTTCCCAAATTAACAACATTGTTTGGCCTAGCAGTGGCTATTTTAAAGCCAGCAGTGGGAACCTTTGTTCTACCAGTGGGAACTTTTGTTCCCCCAGGAGGAACTTTAGGCACCCAAATTTGTTTGTATGCTGCATTTTTTATTTTAAGGGGCCTTTTTAAGTGTGATGTTGGTACAAAAGATGGTAATTTAGGTTTAACAACATTCACTTTTGGTCTGTTTTTCTCAATAGGTTTTGTGCCAGATTTGAGAAGAATGGCCTTGGGTTGAAAGGTTGCATTTCTGTGTTTAGGCCAAGGCTCTAAAACTGGTTCCCATGTACCACATTTTGAGGCCAAATGGTCAAAGAACCTACACTTATAACAAGCCTTATTTTGCATTAAAAAATCTTTCCCAAGCTGTTGGGATTTCTGATTATTCCAGTTCCTTTGATTACCCCTAGGTTTGACAGGTTTTGATGTTTCTCCTTGTAGGAAATCCTTTGAGGACTTGTTATTTGTTACTTGTTTATTGGTATGCCTAACAGTTGGTGGGATAGTATAGTCTATTTCACTTTCAGTCTCAGACTCCCAATCTTCAATGATAGGAGCACCATTATTAGACATATCCTTAGGTACTTGAGTGACACTTTGCACAAAATTTACAGGAGGTTTTGACATAATGCTAGATTTCATTGGTGCCTGAATCTTTTGAGGAACTTCTTTTGTCACTTCAGTTTTGGTTGGAGGAATATGGTCAATTACATCACTAGCAAACTCAGGCAGACCAGTCCATGACAAGTCTTTCTTTGGAGGAGAATAGACTTGTGTAGGTGGAGGTGGAACAGCTATAAAACCTATACATTCTTTATTCCTTAAAGGCCTCTGTTCCTCTAGCATGATCTCTAGGTTATTTGTGGCATTAACATATCCAATTAATTTATTGTCTATGTTAACATTGTCCTTTTCCTTTTTCTCAAGTTCTTTGGTGAGATTTTCAATTTTATTATCTTTAATCATTGCATCTCTTTCTAGCAATCTAATTCTCTCAGCAAACTTAGTTTCATTCACTTTGAATTCAGCTAACCTAGCTTTAACTTGAGATAAACCTAGTTTATAATAATACAATTCAGTTTTACGGCTTCTAAGATCCTCTTTTAGTTTACTGATTTGAGTAATTAATTTTTCAGTATTCTTTCTACAGGACTTAGAGCAAAAAATTATCATCATATACCTCATTGTCTGAGCTTGAGCTTGAGTTAGCCATTAGTGCAAACTCTGTTGGTTCAGCATCCTCAGCAACAAGGGCATGATCCTCTTCTTCTTCTGCTATGTAACTCCAATCCCAGCCCATACCATCAACTGCCATTAAAGCTTTAGAAGGAGGTTCTTTAACTCTTGGCTCCTTTCTATAGCTTTCCTTCTTGCTTTTGTCATGGATGCAAGGAAATCTGCATTCCCTTGCAAAGTGCCCCATTCTATGGCAATTATAGCACTTAACTTTGGACTTATCAAATCCTGCAACATCAGTCCCTTCAAGAACAACCTTCTTCGCTGTCCTTTTCCACAACCTATCTGCCCTCATGCTCAGAAGAGCCATGTTCTACTTAATGTCCATCTCCTCTAGATCATCCTCATTGATCTGAGTGAGATCATTAATTGTAATCTGAGAACCTCTAGATTGTGTAGCAATAAAAGCACAAATGGTTTCATGGCTTAAAGTGGCAGGTGAAAGATCAGTGCTAGCAGTGGCATTGTTTAACAACCCGAATTTAAATCAATATTTAAACCGAGCTTTAATTTTTATTTTTAATTTCTTTGAAAACCACTAATTTTGTTTTTAGTCATTTTAACGAAAATTGTTAACGGGGATCGACCCGATAAATATTTGAATATAATTTAATTATCAAAATTATTTATTAAAAATATTTATAAAATTATTTAAAATTTTATTTCACGAACGTGTGTTAGAAACGTAAATATATAAATTAAAATTTTATTTTTTTACGGAGAAATGTTACCATTGAGACCCAATGGTTACCAAATAAATAATAAACATTTCAAAAATATTTACGAAATATGGTCGAATAAATACTCATTTTCGATGGAAAAATTATTTGAAAAACAATGGCGCAAGTTTCGTCTTTTAAATCGTCCGTTAACTCGTCCAAACAAGACCCGAATCATTATTTAACAAAAATATCCCAAAATATTACAACTTCAGTCCCTGAGGAAATACTTTTAAAACTCACCCTAAACTATTATAAACTTTTCATAAAATTTAAAACTTTTATATATATATATAACTTTTAACCAAAATTTTCTCATTTATATCAAACAAACAAACACACACACACATAACCCTAATCCCTCTCCTCTCTCTCTAGTTAAATATCCGGCGCCACCTAGGCAATTTCAGGCCATCTGAAAATTTTCCGGCGTGACTCCGCCGTGTCCTGCTGCCATCTTTCCACCATCTACACTACATCCGCACCACCACCTTCGCCCCATAGTCACAACCATCCTCTCCACACTTAAATCACCATCGTTACCCCCATATCACCACCCCTATCTTCTGCGGCAGTAGCAGCTGCCATGCATCCTCACCATCTCTAATCCACCACGGCGGCCAATCTCCGGCCACCCACCAGATCTATCACCACGTCACCACCATCATTTTTACCATTAATGCCGACATGCAACACCACCACTAACACCAACCGACGCCACCAGCCACCTCCATCACTTCGTTAATCCATCTCTACCTCGTCACCATCTTCATCGTCTTCATCTCACCACCATAGTCACCCTCAACACCATGCCACCACCAACAGCCGCCACCATCATCAGCTGCACCACCATGACCACGTCACCTCGAAAAGGGTGTGTCTG
Source organism: Tanacetum coccineum (assembly GCA_026074375.1). Classification (NCBI taxonomy): domain Eukaryota; kingdom Viridiplantae; phylum Streptophyta; class Magnoliopsida; order Asterales; family Asteraceae; genus Tanacetum; species Tanacetum coccineum. The sequence continues at coordinate 1,045 of BQNB010140888.1, read as the reverse complement.
GTCTCTCTCGTCACCAACCGAAACCACCACCTCTACCTCTTTTATTTTCTTATGAGTTTGGATTGGTTACTTTACTTGTACATGTATATTTTTTTAAACTAAATGAAGTTTGGTTTTGCTAGTTTTAAGCTTGTTCATTTTATTCAATTTAGTATTCTTTTGGTTCCTTTGATTCGGCTAGTAATCACGCCCGGAACAGGGGTGTTTGTTGGCAGCCGAGCACACCACTATAAGTGGTGTTTGGTTCGGTTGGTTAGCCACCACAGCCGCACCCTTGTGGTGTCGGGCTTGTGGATATTTTATTTTCTTGTTGTCCGTGGTTGATCTTGTCTCGCTCCTATGTTACTCGACTGAAAAATAGCCCAAAAAGGGGCGTTTGGTTTTGTGTATAAAACAGCCCCAATGGAGTGTTTGTTTCTGCTAATAACAGCCCAATAGGGGCGTTTGGTTCTACAGTTAGCAGCCTTAAGGGTGCGTTTGGGACAGCAGCCCCATAAGGGGTGTGTTTGGTTTTGCCTATTTTATTATTTATTCGATCTAGTATATATATAATCATATTGAAATACATGGTTATTTGAAACATATATTGATTAAAAAGTGGAAAACATTGAAATTTATATATATGGGAAAAGTCGTATAAACGAAAAGGTCATGCCAAAATTTATAAAAATTTCTATACTTAGTAAACTTTTAGTTAAATCTCTACTATTTTAATAATCTGATAAAAGGACAAAATTTTATATACTCTTATGTTTATTAAAATGTAAATATACAATAACCCGATAAACTGATAAAATTATATAGTTTTGAGATTACAAAATTATAATTATACAATAACATGACTAATAATCGAAAACTATACTTTTATAAAAGAGACGATTATTTTAATTACAACCAGTTAAGAAAACGAAATATTAATTTATAAAATATTATTTTATAAATTCTCGACTAGAAAATAAAGTCATTACTTTTGTAAAAACTTTAGAAACCTCGTTTACCTAATACGTAACTTTAAAATGTACGTTTACCTTTATACAATAACTTT
>BQNB010140887.1:0-17348 GCA_026074375.1 Tanacetum coccineum | reverse complement strand
TAGTTGTTTGTTCTCTGTATTATCTTTCGAACGATTGTTTCTCTTTTGCAAACAAAGTTTTTAAAGAGTCTTGCATTGATTGGCTCCGGATAAAGGCTTTTGTATCGAGGAAACGTAACATTATGTCTATCATATCTCGTTCAAAAAAAAACATTATGTCTATCATATCACTGATCGACTTTTGGAAACCGATTATAAACAAGGGTGTTGTTAGGGTACCGCCTAGTGGTTAGTGACACCTCCTTAAGCCACTTTTACCCGCTATATGGACAGTAAAGAACATTTTTTTACCGTTTTCTTCTTCCGTATAATCTGTCTTTTAGTAATACAGTATATATATAACCAACCACTGTAAACAAACATGTGAATAGATGCGCACATGTTACTCAATGTGTAAAGTGGAACTTGCTTGTCATGTGACATGACTTTTGATTTAGTAAACCATGTTCTTTTTCATTATATTCTACCTCTTTGAACTTGCTGTCCATTTTAGAAAAAGGGAATATTTGAATATATGATTGACACACTACAAGAGTAAATACTAGTATCATGTTTATTACTCGTAATAAGATAAAAGACAAGGATACCATACAAGAGTTATTCATAGAAAACTAAAACTCAAAAGAGTTCTAAAGTAACTAAGATACCTAAAATGGTCCAAACTAAACTTAGGAATTTATTCAAAGAAGTTAGGCGGATCAAGTAGATTTAGTGGCCATGAACATGTCCAAACAGTTCTCAGTTGCGAGGCCCCTATTCCAAAACTTGTCGTAGTATTCACCGTATGTGAACGGTCTATAGACAGCGGGCTGATCATCATTTACCAATTCTGGAGCTGGACTAATCACTGCATCACGCGATGGGCAGTAAAATGTTGGTATAGATATTCGCTCTTTGTCACAATTCACCACAGCTCTATGCAAAATGCTCTTGTATTTATCATTGCTTAGTACCTATATACAAAAAGACACATCAAATAAGTAACCTTTAAAATGTTATAATCAGTTTAGCATATTTAGTTAATTATATACCTGAATTTGATCACCAATATTGATAATAAAAGTATTAGGAACCGGATCAACAGCGACCCATTTCCCATCTTTCAACACTTGTAAACCGGGGACATCATCTTGGAGCAAAATAGTAATAAGATTTAGATCCGTATGGCCCGGCAACCCGTAAGTCAAATCGGGTTGCGGGCAAGGTGGATAATAGTTCAATGCCATGTGTTGGCCATGCTTTCCTAATTGCTTCGCGATATAATCCTTATCAAGGCCTAAACTCTCCGAAATAGCCTCAACTAGTTCCAATGCCAACCCTCTAACACTAGTACAATACTCCTTAACATGTGCCCTAAACATACTCGGGTTCGTCGGCCATTCGTGAACATAGTCCTCAAGCGGGTAACAATGAAGCCTCAAAAAGTCCCTCCAATTTGCAACTTTTTCGGTTCGTATATTAAAACTAGTGGAAAGTCTAGTAGTTTTACTCGGGTTATCCGAGTAGGACTTGAGTCTCTCTTCTTCGGGTAAGCTAAAGAAGTCTTTAGCTATTTGCATCATGTTGGCTATAGTGGATTCGGGTACGCTGTGGTTTTTGACTTGGAAAAAGCCATAATCGCGACATGCATCGCGGATTTGGTCGATGACGTGGAAGCGTTTTGGGCCGTTGAGATCGTGGAGGTCGATTATAGGGATGGTTTCATGGGACGATACTCGTTGGAGATTAGGACGTTCGGAGAGTGGGCGGATGTAGTTTGATGGAACTTGGTTTATTTTATCGAATGTCACAAGGTCGCTAACTAGTAATCTTTTGCTGACCGCGGCCATTATCGAAATGATGTTGTATGATCGATGTGATAAGCGGTATGATAAGAATTAGATTCGATACGATACGATTTTAAACTGAGAATAATGTTGTATATATAGCCATCGATATCAAGCTAGTAGTGTCCAGATTGTATACGTGTGGATGATTAGTGAATGACATCTAACATGACGTAATTTTAGGTGACGTAAGCATGATTATGTGTGCAAACTACGGAGTATTAGGTAAGGCACTTTTTAATTCACTCGTAGATGTCGTGACAAGTTAGTTAATATATCAAAGACGACTTTTAAGGTTTTAATTCTAAAATATTGTGGTCCGTATTTTAAATGGCCAATTATTATTTTGGACGGAGCAAATAAACAATTGAAAATGTTGAGTCAGTTAATGTCGACAGCACATCACAGCATATATACCAAATCGCCAACATGCATTTGTCAATGGCATGCTAAACAACAATGAAGTTAAGGCGAGTTTTGTTTTTTCTGTTTTGCAATAGAGTTAGGATAAACATAAGAATATTACAACTCAGCACAAAATACTTTTTTTTTTTAAAAGTTGATGTTATAGGATATCATCTGACTCATTCATAACTTAATTAAAAAAAAACCCACAATGTGAGTTGATAACCCATGATGTCATTCTCGCGCCATAAAAGTGGCATTTTGGGTTGACACCACAATCACCGGCCACAATACTAATTGCTCTAAAAGTAGTTGGTTAAGACCGGATACATTTAAAAAATATATGTTTTCACAAATATAATTAACATTACGTTGCACGAAATACATGAGTGCACGTCCCATGCATCCGCGATAACCAACCTAGCTCCATCTATAATTTGCGATAGAAATAATTCAGTCAAAAGGAACAACACGAGAATAAATTTTGCTTATAGAACCTACAAGACAAGTCGAGAACATATCATATATTGAGTCGGTTAATGTCGACAGCACATCACAGCTTATATACCAAATCGCCAACATGCATTTGTCAATGGCATGCTAAACAACAATGAAGTTAAGGCGAGTTTTGTTTTTTCTGTTTTGCAATAGAGTTAGGGTAGAGGGCGTGGTTGAGGGTTTTCCCTCGCCATATCAGCGTCACATCATCAAAAAACACTCACTTTATTTTTTTTCTTAACTTTCTCTCAATCATTGCAATACCCTTTTTCTCTTACATTAATATTTTTTTATTTTTTATCATTTAAAAATACTCACAAAACACAAATACTCACTCACAACATAATAATACTGATTTCTATTCTCTGAAATTCTATTCTCTGCTTCATTTCTTTTCCCTGAAATTCTCTCTACCAAACGTGCCCTTAGAGTGTTGGGTACCGTAACACCGTGAGGTCCGGCGTTAATGCCGTGGCCGGCGTTACGGCACCGTAGATGTGAAATTGACGACGGCGTTGGTGGCCAAGTTGACACATCAACGCCTCGTTGAGGCTTGTTTTTTAATTTTTTTTTGTTTAAATATTTGAAAATGGCTATTTTAGCCGGTTTTAAAAAAAAAATACCCCAAACGGCTAGTTTTTTTTAAAAAAAAGAATTTATTTTTTCTAAATATTTTTACCCACTATATATATCTCATTTCATCCTCAACAATCTTCATCCCCAACCTATACATTCAATCTTCATCCTTCAAAAAAAAATGGCCGACTTTCCCAATGAAGGCTCGTTTTGGAACCTCCTTAACGCCGGCACGATGGGTTCCGAGTCTACCTCGAATTCTCAATTCCCTGGCTTTTCTAGCCAAGCTCCGATGACTCCCGAGCAATAAGTTTTTCTTCAATCTCAACAACAAGCTTTTCTTGCATTTCAACAAGAATAAAATGAGAAGAGGTTGTCATGGTGTCACTAGTCTCGTGCCATCATAAAAATTGTGCTAGTTCGGAATTTTTTCTTATAAACATAAGAATATTACAATTCAGCACAAACTACTTTTTTTAAAAAGTTGATGTTATAGGATATCATCTGACTCATTCATAACTGAATTAAAAAAAACCCACAATGTGAGTAGATAACCTACGATGTCATTCTCGCTCCATAAAAGTGGCATTTTGGGTTGACACCACCATCACCGACCACAATACTAATCGCTCTAAAAATAGTTGGTTAAGACTAGATACATTTAAAAAATATATGTTTTCACAAATATAATTAACATTACGTTGCACGAAATACATGAGTGCACGTCCCATGCATCCGCGATAACCAACCTAGCTCCATCTATAAATTCAGTTGATATGACTGATTAAACCTAGCTCAGTTAGCTCCATCTATAAATCCAGTTAATATGACTAATTAAACCGGATAACCAACCTAACTCCATCTATAAATTCAGTTGATATGACTAATTAAACCTAGCTCAGTCCACAAATCCGGTTGATATGACCAACCGTGATTATAGAGTATCTTTCGTTTTTTCAAACTTCTTTTTCCCATTTTTAACAGAATTTTGAGTAAATTGTAAAAATATCATGCACAAAAGTCAAGCATAAGTGAACAACACGAGAACAAATTTTGCGAGATCGATGATCAACACTAATAATTTGCGATAGAAATAATTCAGTCAAAAGGAACAACACGAGAATAAATTTTGCTTATAGAACCTACAAGACATGTCGAGAACATATAAAACCATTAGCATATTCGTAAATGTTTATAGCCTTTGTGATTAATATATAGTTCATTGTTCAAAAAAAATATTCCCAGAACATATAAATCCATTATTTGTACACTGATTAAAACTTAAACAAACTACTAAAAGATTAGAACATCTTTAAGCTCAACCAAACATATTATTTTTTGAACAACATTTTTATTAATAGAACTGGCAAGGAGTTAAAAAAAATTACAAACTAGAATAACTAGGAGTTTTCATCCAAGTTACCCAACTAAGTTTAGATGTACAACGACTAGAACACCATTGAAAATATAGATTAACTAAGTCATCAAATAACATATCACATATCTCTTGGAGGATGCTTATCGCCGAAAAAACTTGATTTCTAAACCTCCATATTAGCCACCATTTCACATAACAAACACCTTCAAAAATATCTTTTAACCGCTTTGACAATCGAATGTTTTTCAACAAAAGGAGCCAATCATCATAAGTGTCAATCATATTTTCTTCAAGATCCCACCATCGCAAGACTTTCCTCCAAATAAGAAGAGCCACATGGCACGAAAAGAAAAGGTGAGAAGCGGATTCTACTGAGTTGCAAAGGGGACACACGATAAAGAAAATCTCTACTCCTCTAAGAGAGAGATTTAATCGGGTAGGCAATTTATCCAATCGAGCTCTCCAATCAAAAACGTTAATCCTAATAGGAACAAGATTCACCCATCTTGTATGAACATCCTCTTTTGGCAAAAGAGAGTCGTCAATAAGACTACGAGCTGATTTAACTGAAAACTCTCTTGAAGCTTCTAACGACCAAACCCAACGATCAAGCATGTTTGAAGGATTACACCACTTATACGAGAAAGAAGCATGCATTGTTGCTCCTCTTGAGCGCCTCCTCTTGGGTCACGACGATAAGACCAAACTAAAGAAGAGTGATTCAATTTTTCTTTGTTTTGTCAATTCCAAAGCATAAAGACGGGGTTATTGCTGTTTCAAAGTAATCCCATCGACCCAAATATCCTCCCAAAATAAAGTGTCTTCACCATTGCCCACTTTTTTACGAATAAGGGACAAAATATCAATACCTTTAGACCGAAGGATATTAATATCGCGAACAATTTCTAGCCATGGAGATCGTCTAGGTCTGGTATCAAGAGACCCAAGAGTTCCCTTTTCGCCATGTATAGCTTTAATGGTCCTAGTCTAAAGAGTAGAACTTTGAGATAAAAAAATGCCACACCCATTTAAAGAGAAGAGCACGGTTAAAAGCGAAAAAACTGGAAACACCAAGACCGCCATATTTCTTGGAAGCTAAAACTTTTTCCCAACTTATCATTTTTCTGTCCTTCCCTTCTATACCATTAAAGAAATTTCTTCTAATCGACTCCAAAATATTTAAAACCTTTTTAGGAACTTTAAAGGTAGACATTTAATATAAAGGAATAGAGCTTAATACCGATTTAATTATAGTGAGCCGGCCTCCTATGGAAAGCGTTTGAAGTTTCCATTTCGAAAGCCGAGATGTCACTTTGGAAACCACATCATCCCAAGAATTAATTCTTGCCATCATACCGCCTTCCTTGACCCCAAGATGATAAAAGGAAGTAGAAAAAGTCGTACAACCTATATGTATGGCTACAATTTCCACGTCTTTTAAATGAACGCCGATCCCCATAAGTTTACTCTTATTGATGTTGATTTTAAGATCCGACGCCATGTGAAGACATTTTAAGACAATTAAGATAATCTTTATATTCGAAGTATCCCATTTTCCAACAAAGATTGCATCATCCGCGTAGAAAGGATGAGAAATTATTAATGAATTATCCAAAGGGATACCCGTGAACATCCCTGCATTCATAACTCGTTTGAAAGACAAGTGTAAACTTTCCATTATTAAAATGAAAATAAAGGGAGAGAGATGATCTCCTTATTTTAGACCTTTGTGAAATTGAAACTCCGGAGTAAGACTTCCGTTGACTAAGACAGATCCCTTTGCTGAGTTGAGGCAACAGTTTATCCACCCACACCATTTGTCACCAAAACCAAACTTCTTTAAGACATCATCTAAATAATCCTACCTTATCGAGTCGAAAGCCTTTTCAAAGTCCTCCTTGAAAACCATAGCTTTGAATTTCTTGTACTTACACCACGAGAGAAGCTCATTAAGAATAGATAGATCATCTAGGATTTGATGATTAGAAACAAAAGCTGACTGAACATCACTAATAAGATCAGCTATGATAAAACTTAGTCTGTTAGCCAAGATCTTTGCGATAATTTTATACATACTTCCAATTAAACTGATAGGACGAAAATCTTTAACGGTCTTTGCATTTTGGGTCTTTGGAATTAAGGCAATAAAAGAAGAGTTACATCCTTTAGGAAATGTACCCGAAGAGAAGAAATCTATGAAAGCAGCTGAAATGTCATTCTTCAGAAATTTCCAATATCTAAAGAAGAATTCAAACGTGAACTCATAGGGACCAGGAGATTTATTTGTACCATAATCCCACACCGCTCTTTTGATTTCTTTTATAGTAACATTTCGTTTAAGATCTTCTTGTTGCTCCAACGAAAGCCGATTGTTGAACTCATCAGCTAGACAAATTCTATGGGGGTTAGGCAAATCAAATTGAGAAGAGAAGTGTTTAAGAAACTCACTTTTCACAGCATTTGGTTTCACAATCCAATTACAATTCACGAGAACACCTCGGATAGCAAGCTGAGAACGTTTATTATTTAGAATTTCATGAAAGTACTTTGTATTTTCGTCACCTTCTATGGCCTAACGAACTTTGGTTTTTTGAGCCACTTCCTCGATTCCATAGAAATAATATCTTGAAGCTCTTTTGGAAGAATGGATCTATCATTTATGATCACTTCATTACTCCCACCTTGATCAAGGATTTTGTCAAAATCTGATAGTTCGGATTGAATAGAGCTTTTCTTCTTATAAGAACATTTCTTGGCGTTTTTGGGCCATTCCTTAATGATTATTTTAAGGGCTTGAAGTTTTTTCTTCAATTTAATCATGCCATTTGAATCTTCTATATTCAGATGCATCCACGTATCCTCTACCAATTTATTGAATCCATCTAGCTAAAACCAAGAATAAAAAAATCTAAACGGAGTTGGGTCGTAGTCAATATTCATCTCCCGCATGAGGATAGGATGATGATCGGATAAATGCTTGTCTAAACAAAACGCTTAAAGATGAGGGAACGAAGCCATTAAAACTTTAGAGATAAGGAACCGATCCAATTTACTCATCTTATTAGCAGATTTATGAACCCAAGTGTAAGCATAACCATCAAGAGGAAGGTCGATCAGACTTGCCAAGGAGATAAAATTGTTGAAGGCGATTGCACTTTGCACATTGAACACCGAACCATACCTTTCTTGTTCCGAGCGGACTTCATTAAAGTATCCATGATCACACATTCACCATCCCATCTATTGATTAAAAGAAGTAAATAATCCCATAATGCTCTTTTTACTGTTAGTTCTTGAGAGGCGTAAGCAGAAATGATAAGAAGTTTAGAGGATGTAGGAATCCAAGTACCCATAACAGCCAAAAAATAGTCAGAAGAAGTAATGTTTTCTTTGAGAAACAAAGTCGGTTCCCAAACGCATTAAATGCCACCTGAATTACCTATAGATGAGCTAAACGCATAGTGTTAGCCTCAAAATATTGAGCCGAACTGGAAGTTCGTTCATTACGTGTACGAGTCTCGGTCATTTAATTAGTTAATGTTGTAATAGTATAATATCGGGAATCGGGCTCGATAGTTAATCTAATATTATATATGTTTCGGGTTTAATCCCAAGCAAAACCCGAGCCCGGGTCCTAGTTAAATATTCTGCGCGTCACATTAAATGTGTAGGGGTATATAAGAGAAAAAATATCTCTTCTCATTTTTCAAAAAATAATATCTCTAGTTTCTCTCTCAACTCTCTCTCCTAGCACGCAAGCCCTTGAATATTTAGATAGAATTAATGAAGTTCTCTATTATAAACATAGAAGTTACTGCATCCTCCATTTGATGAAACGAGTAAGATTGGCTTCTATGTTCTTCATGCAACCTTTCAATAGTTGTAACCCATAGTTTGTCCTACTTTACCTTGATATTCATCCATTAATTAATAAATAAACCTCCTAGTGAAGATGTATTTGCACCTTAGTGTGCATAGCAGTCTTGTTGCATCCATTATTTTTTCCCAAGAAACAAATTTTACTAATTTGTAATCAATTGTATTTTTAGTTACGTCTGAGTGTAGTAGCTAGAGATCTTTACGATCAGTAAGTATATGTTAGATCGTGGTGATCTTAACAAGTAGTGTTAGATAGTTGTAATATAAGTAGTGTGGTAAAGTAAAGTTTTGAAGTTGTGAAGAAGTTGTGAAGTTGTGAAGAAGGTGTGAAGTTATGAAGAAGGTGTGAAGTTGTGAAGAAGGTGTGATAAGTGTAAAATACACACAGCCGTTATTACCTAAAATGACCCAATTAAGCCCAAAATACACTAAAAATGGCAAAGTTATGCTTGTTTTTGTGTTTTGTGTGTGCAGGTACGGATATATCAAAAATCACAAGAAAACCGTCAAAAACGGGCAAACACGGACACGAGAAACGGAAGAGTGCAAGAGAGCCAAAGATTCAAAGCCAAAGTCAAAGAAAGTCAACTTCAGTCAACTATGGGTCAACATAAGTCAACCCATAAAAAAACAAAAACTCAAATGTTACCCAAATAGCCCCTCAAGTTTCAAAAATCACACAAATGGTCCCTAAACCTAGATGGGCCATACCCAGATCCAAAGCCCAAATCCTAAAAGCCCACTACACTTTAATTAACCAACCACAAGGACCAATGTTGCCATTTTCCAAAGACCTTTTTACACTACACTTTAATTAACCAACTACAAGGACCAATCTTACAAACGCATTACTACCAACGATCATTCATTCACGTTATCTATGATACTTGTAAGATTCCCGTTTAATCATTTGTCGATTTTGATTAGAGACAGTAAACCCCGTGAACGTAATTGCATACAACAACAATTTCACTCACATGCTGCAATCCACTTAAGATCCAACAAAATCTTTCACACTTCATAATTCATAACCATTCATTCATCATGTCTACTCCAGTCAATACATCCTCAACAGATAGTCAAATGCATAACAATATCATGGCAGGTATGTTCAAAAGATCGTCCACCAATGCTGGACCAGGAAAGATATTCAACGATGGGAGATCACTTTTCTATGAACATTGACACAAAGGAAATGTAATAACTAGGAAATGCATTTTTGAGGGTCCATACAAGCTAACGAGTGTAGTAATAGAAGCTGTTGCTGCAACAGTAAATTCTCCAGAAGTACCAGAACATGACGAAGCTGAGACAGTACACAACATGTCTGAAGAGAACAAACTGTATTTTAAAGCTGAAAAGGAAGCTATTTTCTTGCTTCTAACTGGTATTGGAGATGAAATCTACTCAACTGTTGATGCATGCAACACAGCTAATGAGATGTGGATAGCCATTGAAAGACTACAACAGGGTGAATCATTGAACATTCAAGACGTCAAGACCAATCTATTCTGGGAATTTGGGAAGTTTACTTCTCGAGATGGAGAATCCATGGAGTCGTATTACTCACGGTTTTATAAACTGATGAATGAATTGAAAAGGAACAACTTGCAAGTTTTACCACAAATGCAAGTGACAAAAAAAAAAATGTTCAATTTCTTCAACAGCTTCAACGCATAATGTCAAGGTATTGTGACGCTTGCCAAGCAATCAGAAAAATAGACACCATCTCATATCACAGACTATTTACATCTCAACAATTTCAGAAGGAGGTTAATGAATATTTGTGCTGAGAGAATAGCCAAAAAGTGCAATTACCATTAGCACTGTCTTAGCGGCTGCTCAACCAGATTCAGATACTTTACTATCAAGCAACCAAAACCCAAAGATCAAATTACAACATCATCTCCACAAGACAAAGTGCATCTACCAGACACAAAGGCAAAGAGGTCGCCAACAGATTACACCTCAATCTGAGTCCTGACTCTGAAGAAGACAGATATCCTGAACAAGACTCAGAGGGATAAAGGAAATGCAAAAGAATATGGCAACCCTGCAAAGTATTTCAAGAAGCTCTACAAACTACCAACAACCTTTGAACTTCTCAAACTCCAGGAACAAGCTGAAGATACCAACACCAATGTATAACAATGCAATCAGTCAAGGCAGTTGTGAATCAAAGGACATTGACAGTTGCTGGGGCTAGGTGAAATATAGGCAGTCAAGGAAGTGCACAGAATGGGATACAGTGCTTTAACTGCAAGGGATTTGGCCACTATGCAAAGGAATGCAGGAAGCCAAAGCAGGTTAAAGACTACGCGTATCACAAGGAAAAATGATGATGTGCCAAACATCTGAACAAGGTGTTCCTCTGCAAGCAGAGCAAGCTGATTGGCTAGAGGACACGGATGAAGAGATTGATGAACAGGAATTGGAAGCACATTACAGCTACATGGCAAAGATTCAGGAGGTCTCACCTGAAGAATCCAGTTCTACTGGTCAGCCATTGGAACAGGTACAAAATCATGATGAAAGTAATGTGTTTGCAAATGAAAGACGACATTCTGAGCAACCTGAATCCATTAATGACACATATGTTTTGGAGAAGGATGATAGCAATGTCACTCCTGATTCATCAAATATATGTAATAATGATAATCAGGTAGACTAAAAAAGCACAGAAATGTATTGATGAGCGTGTTGCACTTGCTAATTTAATTGCAAATTTAACTCTTGATACTGAGGAAAATAAAACGATTTTAAAGCAATTAAAGAAAGCAAACGCATCATTGACTCAAGAACTGAAGGAGTGCAGAACTAACCTTGATGAGACTGGTAGGGCTCTGGGGGAGGCTACTAGTTGTCGGGATAGTTGTCTGATTGCACTTCAGAACAAACAGAATGAGCTTGAGAAGTACATACCTTAATGGACCGGTAACGATTGATTATGACATTCTTCAAACAAAGTTAAATGAAACTCTAGGACTATTAGCTCGTAAAGACATTGACATAAAAGAAAGGTTTTAAAAACTAAAGCTCATGAAATTTCAGTTGTCAATCAGAACCCGATGAGTTAGTCATGAAAATAGTCTTTTAACTAAGTCACATTTTGAAGACAACTTCAAAGAGAAAAGTAAGGTCATTTTGGATTTAAAGGTTAAGGAAGGAAGAGATATTGACAAAATGATTGAAATGGACAAACAAATTAAGTTTTTGAATGAAATTCTTTATAAACGCAATCAATCAATTCAGACCATTCATATGTTAGCACCCAAATGCGCAACATATAATGGTAGATCAACCTTTGCTAATCCTAAGTACCTCAAGATAGCTCAATCTGAAAAACCATGTTTGTATGAGATCCCATATGATACTTCTGATCATGCAAACAGATTTTGCCCCAATGGGGAAGACACAGTGACTCTTGAAAAAGAGAGTAGATCAAAATTGAATAAAGACACACAGTGAAACCATATGATTACACATATCAAACAGTCTTATAAATTTTTAACCACATCAAACCTATCTTGATCAGTTGGAACGCGCTAAAGAAGTTAGGAAGACAATGTGGAGAAAAACATTTGTTAGGACAAAGCCAAACATTGCTAAAAACATTGCCTTTCTACCCGTATCGAAATCCATTAGTAAAAGCAGACAAGCTTACAACGAAATGACAAACAACTTTAATCATTTTAAAACGATTTGTGAACAAGCTTGGTCTAATCATACTAGGAGTTCTTTTCGTAACCCAACTGCTCATGATATGGAAGTTTTGATAAAATCATTATTGATGCCTCTTTCAATCAAAACTATAAATGACAGTTATTGTTTTGTTCATGAACTAAAAACGGAAATGCATGAAGACTTTGAGTACCGTGAATCCCTTGAAAAAGAGATTGATGAACTTGAATCTGAAAAGGCTGACTTTTCAAACATATATGATATACTTCTCGAAGAGTGTGTGTCTAAAGATGTTATATGTTCATATTTGTGCATTCTTTGTCTGAAATTTAAATTCTCATACTAGATTACAATGCTATATCTTCACAAGTCCAAAGAATGTGAATGTCTTGCTCAAACGCTTTTCGAAACAACTGAATCTGTTAACAAAGAAGTTCATAATTAATTTTGTTAAAAAAGTTTTTCTAAACTTGAAAAACACTCGATTTCTCTTGAACTTGCTTTACAACAATGTAAAGAACAAATTAAAAACAACTCGGTTTGCAAAGAAAACGGATCTATTGTATTTCGAAAAGAACATGAACAATATCATGAAATACAAGATTTGAAAGCTCAAATGCAAGACAAGAACATAACAATAAGTGAGTTAAAGAAACTCATTGAGAAATGTAAAGGAAAGTCTGTGGAAACTCAGTTTGATAAACCATCTGTTGTTAGATAACCAAATGCTCAACGGATTCCAAAACCATCAGTTTTAGGAAAACCGACTCCTTTTTCAAATTCTCCTGAAATGAGAAGTTTTCAAACGAAACAGTCAGTTAATAAAACTAATGTGTCGGATGGTTTATTTAACCAAGTCACTCTACAGAATTTGCCTAAGAATAGAAAACTTATAAAAATGTAAAATGAATTTTAAAAATATTTTAAATTCCGATTACATAATTAATCCAAAATTAGGGTTTCGAATATGATTTGATTTATAAAATGAAAATAAATTGCATGAACATTTTTCCCAGGTATACAACGAATTAATATGATGAAACATGAGTTACAAAATCACCTTTGATGATCTTTAGTGATTTTATGAATTTATGAACCCGGTTGCTTATTCGAACCCAAAACCAATACCAAAATCGAACCAATCACTCTACAAGCTTCCCACTATTTTTCCCACACTCCTTAACCTTCAAATGATCTTAGAAAAATCGCACAAGCCCTGGAAAAATTCTTTGTGCCGCCACTTAATTTATTTAGGGTTTCGGGATGTTTTTGAAGGATTTACAAATGAAAAATGAAATAAGGATGTGATAAAATTATTTGGCCGAGTCCCATGGGCTTTAAAATAGGTTTTAAATCAGATTTAATTATTTTCATAATTATTATATATTTATCTTTAATTATTGTATATTAATAATAAGGTATAATTAAATTATTGTTTATATTTCGGCATATATACATATGTATGTAATTTTAATTAATTCCATTGTATAACATAAAGTATTTTAACCTTACAAAAATTTTCATAATGATTTTTATAATTGCTAAATATTGTATTTTCATAATTTCTATAATTAAACTGAAATTTATTTAAACTTTTATAGATTTTCTTACATTAGGGGTATTTTGGTAATTTTACATTTGTTGAGATTTTTAGGTTTTACAGACGTGTACTTGATCCAACGGTTTAGATATTGAAGAAAAGAGGCGGTTTTGATTGGATGGCCAAGATTAAAAGGGTGAGGAACGTCCAGAGGGCTAGAAGCTTCACTTCATGCCTATATAAAGAAGCCTCATCACACAGAGTTCATTATCTAGGAGTATGAGTAAAATAGGTAGTTTAGCTTATTTTTCAGCTTATTTTAATTTTATTGTCTTTCAAATTAGTTGTACTACCTTTTTATAAGCATTGTAACTCAGTTATTTAATAAAATTTAAGTTCCATTTTAATTCTTGTTATTTACCTTGAAATTTACCTTTATGATTTAAATTTGCTTCAAAATGATTAGATAAGATGTTAATAAGCTCGTATCAGTTTCACATACTTATAAAATGTTCATATAAGCTTGCTTAAGCTGTTTGATCATTTGGTTTAGTGAATTATCCCTTTACTTATAAGGAAATGGAATTTAAGCTTTTGGAAGATAAGCTAGCCTTGGAAGAGCTTATGGGTGCTTAGATTTGCTTATTTATAAGCTGGGTAGGTTTTTGGAGTTTATTAGCTAAATAAAAAGTCTCTGTTTAGCTGGGATCAAATGTGCTCTTTCTTTTTCTTAATTTCTCATTTTAACCTTATTTTTGTCATTTTGCTTATTTTTGCTTATTGTTAGCTTATTATCATTTAGAGTAGCTTATTATTGCTTATGATAGTTGTTTGATGCTTATTATGTTCAGTTATTAGTGTAGATCTCATTTTACGAGTTTTTGATATTAAATAGTAAAAAATCCAAAAATATTAGCATCATCTATTAGCTTATAGTTGTAGCTTATTTGATTGTTGAAAAGTGCTTAATAGACCTTTTATAAGTTGTTTAATATCTGGTATTTGGAGTTTAAGTTTTAGATTTAAGTTTTAAAAGCTAAAATTGTTTTAAAGGAGTGTTTGAATCAAACAGTACTAACTTAATTTGGTATGTGCTATTTTACACATACCTTTTACCATGAAAAACGACCAAAAATGACCAAAAACATGTGAAAAATACTATGTATATGCTTGTTTTTGTGTTTATGTATGTGCAGGTACCGGATATTAAGAAAAGGACAAAATAAGGACAAATACGGACAAAGCCGAGCACAGGAAGGGAAAGAGGATGAAAAATCGAGGCCAAAGGCTTACCCATACTCCACGGACCAACCCGAGCCCACTTAATGGACCGGGTCAGCCCAAATCATAAATCTATTTAACCATAACTCTTTAATAAGCCTAAATCCCTTTATTAAAACCCCTGGCCCAATTCCTTTACATAAGCCCAAGTCAATCCCATTTATCATCAGGTCAAAAAATAAATCAAAATAGAAAAGAAAAGGGCGGGAAGAATCATGTTACTATTCACCCTCCGTCCCCAAATTCACCCTGCACCCAAATTTACCTTGCTTTTATGAAATTTAACTCTTCTAGAAGCTTTAGACTGACACGTCTGACAAAAGGGAAGCCACGCTGGCAATCCCTAGCAAGCTCATTGGCTAGAGGGACGTGTACTTGATCCAACGGTTTAGAGATTGAACAAAAGAGGCGGTTTTGATTGGATGGCCATGATTAAAAGGGTGAGGAGCGTCCAGAGGGCTAGAAGCTTCACTTCATGCCTATATAAAGAAGCCTCATCACACAGAGTTCATTATCTAGGAGTAGGAGTAGAATAGGTAGTTTAGCTTATTTTTCAGCTTATTTTAATTTTATTATCTTTCAAATTAGTTGTACTACCTTTTTATAAGCATTGTAACTTAGTTGTTTAATAAAATTTAAGTTTCATTTTAATTCTTGTTATTTACCTTGAAATTTACCTTTATTATTTAAATTTGCTTCAAAATGATTAGATAAGTTGTTAATAAGCTCGTATCAGTTTCACATACTTATAAAATGTTCATATAAGCTTGTTTAAGCTGTTTGATCACCTGGTTTAGTGAATTATCCCTTTACTTATAAGGAAATGGAATTTAAGCTTTTGGAAGATAAACTTGCCTTGGAAGAGCTTATGGGTGCTTAGATTTGCTTATTTATAAACTCGTATCAGTGACACGTCGATTGATTTTCAAATCAATTTTCTCGTTTATCACTAACGTAAACCTGCAGGTCAAACGATGGCGTTTATCACTAACGTAAACCTGCAGGTCAAACGGTGGTAACGGCAACCTCAATCCCATTCAAATGCTCAATCTACGAAGACATACTATCTAGAAAGCTCAAGATATAAAGACAAAGACTTCCGCTAACTCTGATTTGAAGCTTTCAAGATGAGGCATAGTATGAGAATGTTGGTCAAAGACACAAGATCGCAAGATGGCATAGACGATAAAGACAATGACAAAGGTTCAAAGTCTAGATCGCAAAGCATGAAGGAACAAACCTACAACAAAGAACAAAGAAAAAGACCAAGACCACATGAGCTTAAACGACGAAAGCAATCTCATGTATCTCATGAAGGAGTGTCATCAATGAACTCACTTCGGGGGAGATTGTTAGCCTCAAAATATTGAGCCGAACTGGAAGTTCGTTCATTACGTGTACGAGTCTCGGTCATTTAATTAGTTAATGTTGTAATAGTATAATATCGGGAATCGGGCTCGATAGTTAATCTAATATTGTATATGTTTCGGGTTTAATCCCAAGCAAAACCCGAGCCCGAGTCCTAGTTAAATATCCCGCGCGTCACATTAAATGTGTAGGGGTATATAAGAGAAAAAATATCTCTTCTCATTTTTCAAAAAATAATATCTCTAGTTTCTCTCTCAACTCTCTCTCCTTTTTCTCTCTCTAAATCAACTCACTTTCTTTATATCTTTTCTAGTTCGATTCGTGTTGTGCTATATGAAGTGTATGTGTTAATCGGGATCCTACACATAGTTATAAGAAGTATTACCCCGCAACTTGTTAATTGTAACCAACTCCATACGATCCATTTTAGTTTCCTGAAGATATATGAAATTAACTCAATTCTTCATACACAACTCATTTATCCATCATTTCTTGGTCTTATGACCAAGCCCTTGAATATTTAAGGATAAAAAATTCATTTAACAACATTACGATCTCCTTGGGAACCGATAATGGCTTCTATGTTCTTCATGCGACCTTTTATATTGTAACCCATATTTTGTCCTACCTTTACCAATTCATCCATTAAGTCTAATATAGAACTACCCGATTGAACCATTTGCGAACAGTACCTTGCATTTTTGTTTAAAGTAACATATTCTTGTTCTTTTACCTCTTCTGTTGTTACCTCCATTTCTTTTTCTCTTGTGATGGCTCTAATTTTTTTCATGCATCATATTGTATGAAAATGGTGGAAACTGAGATATTTTGACTTGTAAAAGAGTAATTTATTTTTCTAAGTTGTATCCATTTTAAACGTACAAGCTTGATGATATATAAAGAGTATATGTGTGCA